>JAZGTK010016514.1:0-12697 GCA_036877625.1 Ambastaia sidthimunki
TGACTGTCTGAATGCACTCGCCCGACAGACATGCACATGCAGACAGTAGCCCGAGTGACACTGCAGAACTGAGTGCTGGTTTACAGAGACCAAAAATGCCCCTCACCTGTACCCAGACCAGCTTACAGAAATTGTAAAAATGAGAACGGGAGACCACACTGCATACATCAGATTACTGCTCCTACTGACTGTCAAAGTGTTTTTCTCTACAATTAAAAAAGGAGAAAGAAAAACACGTTATTCTTTACAGTTAATTCTTGTGCTTTTTTTTAATAATACTATGATCTGTATGAGGTTTTAGTTTGGTTTTATCATACACTGGAGTAGCAAAGAAAATTAAATTTAAAATAATCTGTACGCCCCACAGTACACAGTATTTTGTGGCGCTGTGTCACGTTTTGCCCACAAACAGCCACCTTAATCCCCCCTTTACAAATGAAGATGGAAGAGAAAAAAAAGTATAGAAACCACTGTTAGAATCCCTTTAACAACACAAGTACAGTACACACATACAAAGAGCATTTCCTCTCTGGAGGGAAGTGATGCAATGAGATGTAAACATATAGCCAAGACGGTGCACCTTGTGACAAGATGTTCCTTGACTCTTCCGTTTTCATGTTTGTTCGTTCAGTTCATTTTTTCCCCAACAGTTTCTTACTTTTCACCCATATATAAAAGTACGACACCTCTAGACTTCCACACTTGATTTGCTGTAGGCTTTATGTGGCAACGTATCCACAGTATCAAGCAAATATCCTTGACATTACTCAGTTTTGTAAATTCCACATACATTCTCAAATTTTCAAAATGGCCTCTTTTACACCGCCACCTGTTAAATGACACTAATCACCGTAGAGATATCCCTGCGGACACACCCATGTGTACGTGACAGTTGCCCATCACTCTGTAAATTACACAGGTGTCAGGATGTGTGTTTATGTGCACATGGAAAGTGTCCTGGTTTCCACACATCTCTAGAAGAACACAGAGTTTCTTGTTTGTATTTCTTTATGAAGGTGTTTTTGTTTTGCTGGTTACGCAGTTTTGATTGCTCGTAATTATAGTGGAGGCTCAAAACATTATATTCCCAGGGTTTCCTGGGCCAGGATTAAATCCCATGCCCATATCAGCTGCCATTCCTCGAGGTCTCATCTGAGAAGGCATCATCATAGTCTGCTGAGGACCACTCATCCCTTGTAGTGACATCATCATATTAGGAGAGCCCACTGGCCCAGGGTGGCTGTACATCGGCCTTTCTTTTCCCTGCATCATTCCAGGGCCTCCCATCATTCCTGGCTGCTGCCCAGGAGACAACATCCTGTGCTGAGGCCCCATCATACCTTGACCCATGAAACCAGGGGGCCTCATGGGGTTATGGCCTGGATTACCCATTGGCATGTCCTGCGGTCCCATGTGTCCAGGGCCTGGAGGACCTCCCATTCCCTGCATGGGGAGGCCCATCCTTGGGTTGCCCTCACCCATCATCCCCTGCATTTGGGGGAAACCAGGTGGGCCAGGTGGGTGGGGAGGCTTTCCACCAGAAGCATCTCCACCACGAGGGAAGTAGGACAGAGTCTGGCTGGGCTTCTCAGAAGGAATAATTCGAGACAGATCAAACTCAGGGATACCTGATGCACCTGGTCGCATCACCTCATGTAGATCTGAATCACTGAAGACACCTGGCATGTTATTAAACTCCTGGCCTCCTGGAGTGTTAGGTTTACACATACCAGGCTCTCCACCAGGTCCATGAGGCATACTGGCCATCCTGCCCAATGGACCCCCTTCTCCCTGGAAACCCATTCCATGAGGAAAGCCACTCTGAGGTCCAGGGCCGTTGTGAGGGAAGTGAACCTGCTGTGGAGGTGACTGGCCCGGGGGGAAGCCCTGTCCTCGGTGAGGAAGACCCATGCGTCCCTGTGACATCATCTGGTTGTTGCCCATGCCAGGGTCTTGGGAGACTGGGTTCATCATCATACCATGCGGCATCATGCCTGGGCCCATAGGCCCACTGTGAGGAGGCATACTAGGGCCCATGGGGTTAGGTGAGGGCATCTGGTTTGGCATACCATGGGAAAGTGGCTGGGAGCCCATAGTGTTCATCCCCATTGGGCTAAGGGAAGGCATTGGGCCAGAGGAGTTGGGTGTCATCATTCGAGGATGACCTTGGTGATGGTTTACACCCATTCCTACAAGGAGACGAGAACAAAAAAAAAGTTATTTTCAAGTAAAGGATTCTTGAAAATGTCACATTTAAGACATTTTTATTTCAATGCCTCCAGTGTGCATTGTCTCTTACCAGGCATGCTATTGTTCATAGATGGCAGGTTTGGAGATCGAGCAGGTGGCGAATCATCATCAGAGCTGGCCACAGTTTTGATTGCATCATGGTACAGGGGTGTAGAGCTAGGCATGGCAAACTTGGACATGCGGGACATCATAATGGAAAGAGGATTTTGGGATAGCGTTGGCTCTGGGGGCATGTTGTAAGGGCTGCTGGATGGAAGACTTCCTGGAACATTGATGGAGCCTGGCTGACTGGATGGAGGAGCTGAAGGATTACCACCTGGGAGGGCGAGAACAGAAGAAAAGAATTTATAAGAAGAGAGCAGAGAAGAGCAGCATTTACCAATGACCTTTTCTTTTGGCACCATCAGGTTAATGGCTGCTACAAACAAAATTGTCCTGCTGTAACAGTATAATTTGAAATAAAACAACAACCAAAATATTAATTATTATAAGACAATGCACACAGATTACATAAGTATAAGCAACAGTACAGAATATTTTTTAAAACTATTTATTTATCTTGTTTAAATAAATAAATACCTTGTTTTAAAAATATTTAAACTTATTTTACCTTGTTCTACACCGCCCATCATATTTGGTGATGTCATACTAAGGGAAGGCTTGTTCTGAGGGATTCCTGGGCTTTGCATGGGTGGCTTGGGTGATGATGTCCAGCCAGGGGAGGGGGCAGGAAGGGAAGGAGACTTCATATGGACGGGTGATGCCCCTGCTGACCCCATCATAGGAGGAGATTTAATGGCTGCAGCTGCCACGACTGCTGCAGCTGATGGCCCACTAAGCATGCCAGCCAGCTGGGATGGTGTCTGTGGAGACTTGAGGTTGCCTGATGGTGAGCCCAGCATTGGTGACTGGACCTGCCGCAGTGTTGGTGACTTTAACGGGTTAATGTTGGGTGAGTTTGCAGGACCAGACTGAACACTCAGGTCTGAGGGTTTACGACCTATATTTCTCTGGCCAGGCGGAGGCCCTGAACTGTTGGGAGGCTGGTTGGATGGTAAAGGAGGCATGTGACTGAGGCGACCAACATTTCCAACAACATTACCTCCTCTTTGGTCAGGGCAAAAGGGGGGCTCACCCCTAGGACCTCTTTGATTGCCAGGGCCTTGAGGCCCCATGCCAGGGAACTGTCGATTGGGTCCCATGTTGAGGTCACCTGTGTGGGGCTGGTCAGGAAAAGGAGGCCCTTGCATCATTCTTTGTGGAGGTACCACATTTTCTGTCATTGGTCCACCACCTTGTCTCATCTTCATAATTTCTTCTGGACTAAGATTCATAGGTGGATCTCTCATTTTTGGGGGCATCATCTGAGGGCTGGGTCCCATGTTTACATTAATATTTCCAGGTCCCATGCCAAATTCACTCATGTCACGACCAAGACCTTTTACAAACTCCATCCTCGAGGAGGGGCTCATGGGACCATCGCCTGGCATTCTGGGAAACATCATGCCACCACCATTCCCAGGTTCCATGGGTCTTTGGTTACCCATCATTCGATTAATCTCCATCATCATGCCAGGTGGAAGCCCCATGCCTTGTTTATCACCCATATTTTGATGAAACATAGCCTCCTGAACAGCCTGAGGATTGGGGAATCTTTCCACCCGTCCACCTGGACCTCCAAATATTCCTTGTCCAGGTGGAAACCCTCTCCCATCACTCATTTTGGGCATATCATCAGGCCAGTTCATTCCAGGTCTGGGCATAGCATTGGGCCCTCCCTCCATATCAGGGTTCATCATACCAGGGAAGCCAGGCATCCGTTGCATATGTGGATGCATGCCTCTGGGGCCCATGTTCATCTGGTCAGGAAATGGTTCAGGACCACCAGGGCCCCACACCTCTCCAGGGTTCATCTGGTACGGAGGTGGTGGGCCTCGCATCACCCCTCTAGGTCCACCCTGGTGAAGCATCATATCTCCCATTGGCCTATGCTGCATTTGTTCCTGTTTGCGCTTTTTCTCCTCATAGAACTCCTGTTGTAGTTTTATCCAGGCCATCTGCTCTGGTGTCATGTGGTCTCCAGGCTCTAAACCAGGGCCAGGATGTGAGTTCATAGATCCTGGACCTTGTGGAGCAGGTCCAAGGTCATCTGGAGAGAAGGGCATGTCTCTAGGACCTGGTGGACAAAAGGGGGGTCCATCTGGACGTGGTCCTCCTGGACCACCAGGCTTCCCAAGACTCTGTGACTGGGCCATCATGGCTTGAAGAGGTCCGTGTTCTGGTTTCTTGGGTCCTCCTTCCATCATTGCAGAATTGGGTGGAGGTCCACCCATGTTTCCTGGGCCCATGGAGGCCATGTCTTTGTCATCTGGGAAGAGCATACGCTGTATATCACGTAATGTCTGTAAAGAACGCTCCCGGTGCTCTAGCTGCTCTTGAGAAAGGCCCTCAGGATTTTCCCCCATGCTTGACATGATCTCATGAGCTAGCTGCTGGTGGTGTTGAGCTGTGAGCTTAGCATCTGCTCCTTTAGGCAAGTCTAGGGATGGGAAGCGCTGTTGAGGACCAGCATTGGGAGGCTGGTTAGAGGCCTGGCTACCAGGTGTCCCAGCAGAATTGCTACCATCATGAGATCCAGCACCATCTTGCGGGCTACTGCTAGGGAGACTCTTAGAGTCCATACCACCTGAAGGTGCACTGTCTGGAGGAAGGCTAGATGGTTTGGCCCCCTGGGTTGGCTGCTGAGGTTGGGTGGGTTGCACTTGAGGTTGTTGCTGCTGGCCTGTCTGCGCTACTTTGGAGGCTGCCTGGTGGTTCTGATCGTTAGAGTGAGATGAGGGCTGTTGTTGGGAAGAAACTCCCTGCTGTTTTGTGTCACTTCTGAGGGACCCAAACTGATTGTTCTAAAAAAAAAAAAAAATTGATAAAGATTATTTATAAGATATAAATTTTTCTGTATATTTATATGAAATTTGGACATTTAGTAGCAAATGCTAAATTCAGCTATATCCTTTCTTACCAGAGGGAGCTGGGGCTTTCCACCTTTGCCGTTAGAGATATTATTCATGTGGTAAGTGATGATGTTGTCTACATGGCCTGTTACGACTGCATCTGCTGCCCTGCAATGGAAAGAAAACAAACAGTCAAAACTTTAAACTGCTACAGATGAAGAACAGTCAGGTCTATCTTTAATGTCTTATTCCATATTTAGAAATGATTTATTCCATCCCACTTGTTAAACCAGCAATAGGGAAACGGTCTATGCTGCTGACCCTATCCACATTCAGCATAGTGCTAGCAAAAGATGAACAAACAGTCCGAAGATTTTAGATCCAGTCAATGCCGGGTGGATAAAATCCAGTGCCCTTGATAAATATCCCCTTTCATTCAAAAGTATCGAACTATAGAAGTAAAATGTATTACAAATTGCAATGTATGTATACCTATAAAAAGTGCCCATGTTTATAACATTAAAAGCATGCACTTTTTATGTAACATGACCACAAACGTCACTGATTAGGAATAAAGGGAAGTATTTACTTGTTGGCCATCTCCGTGGTGAAGACGTAAACAACTTTTGAACCAGGTTTCTGCCCACTCCCCAGTTCAGATGTCGCGCTCTGTCCTCCAACTGTGTTGTGGGTGGGTGTGGAGGCTGAAAGAGACCCTGGATCTGGCTTTATGTCTGTGGAGTTACAATCTGTGCAGGAAAACAAAAGTTTGATCGTCAGTTATAATAGCATGCATACCAACATTCCTTCCGTTTAGTGATTTCCAATATATTGCAATTCTTTTAATGGACTGCAGCGAGCCTTCAAGACTTATGAACATTGTTTTTAAATCGCATTAGCCATAATAAAGCATTTCTTCTATGTAATAGTGTGTAAAACTTATGTGTGATACTTAACATAGATCATGATTATTGAACCTGGGCAGCTGTGATAAAATGCTGAACTTTAGAGGCAATACAGATTATTCTAAATGCAAAAAATGTCTTGAATTAAAATATTGATAATACATACTGAAGAATCCTGTGTCATCATCACTCTCTCCTCCTGAACACCAGTCTGCACCGCTGTAAGGCAATCGTCGCTCTCCAACACATAACCTTTTCGCTCTACTGCCGAGTTCTTCAGAAAGAAATGAGAGAGAGGGTAATATTAATGACATAAAGAGGACAACATCAACAGAACAGAACAATTTAACAGTGTCAGATTAGGCTTACTCTGTTTTAGAAATGGATCTTCACTTGAAAAAAGTTTCTACTTTTGATCACATGATTTGTTATACTGTAAAATACTGTATTTTATAATACTGTATTTTATAATGTACGTGTGGAAAAGCTGGAGAAAAGAGATAGTTAGCATTCAGAGTTTCCTTCAAGCACTTATAATTGCTCAACTAGCAACTAGATTCACTACTGGAATACAAATATATATTTTGCTCTGAATTGATCATTTTAAGCAGAAAGAAAGTTAATTCCCTGTCAAAACAGAATATTTAATTTTAACCAGCCGCGTAGTGCCTTTGTTATTAGACTTTTCAAAACCACCACCAACAACACTACATCATCCAACAGCTAGGATACCTATATCCACTTGGTAACCTCCAGTGATAAAACTGCAGTCAGTGTAAACAAGCTTTAAGAAAGATGTGTAGCTATGACAACAAAGAAGTACCACTACTGTTAATGTCCTTAACACTGGATAGTTCCCAGACCACAAAATCTTAAATGAAGCTGGAACACAGTGGGGTCAAAGGGTTCACAAGACTTCCTGTGTACAGACAACACACAACCCTCAAACCAACAGCCAAAACAAACTCTCAACAGCTTGAACAAACACACACACGGACTCACAAGCAGCCTCCTTGTGAGCACACAAGCACATAGATACACAAAAGGAAACCAAACAGGTTAAATGTTTGTGCTTTTCAGACACGGAAACACAAAATCAACTGCATGAGCCTTTCGTTTGCTTCTCATTTCTCAATCATATATCACATACCCTGATAATATTTTACCAATGAAGTTGTTTGTTGGGTATTTCCTGTTCACTGTTTAGAATCAGAACTAGTTTTATTTTTGAATGGATCGCTCTAGAAGGTCAAATACTAGAAGGTTTGAAAATCATTTGGAGTGTTTTAAAATAGTACCAAAATACTTCAGAATTCAGAACAGACAGAGTGCTGACATGAAACTGAACATTTACATCCAGTTATTCAAAACCAGTGTATGTTTACCAAATTTTAGAGATGTTTATTTCCTAATAAATGTTTTATCAAATTGCGGGCAACTATTTAATATTTCATCTTGTAATATTTTATAAATATAACTAATACACACACATTAGATGTAGTAAACATATTTATGTGCACATATTAAACCTGCTTGTTCCTAACAGTATAACATGGATTACATAAGGAACCTCGGGCACTGTGAATCAACAATAAAACAGCCAAGAGACAGATTTTCACACACTGCAAATAAAAATGGATGTAGTCTCTACCCCATTCAGTTGGACAGATGGTACAACCCCAAACCAGGTTTTCAAAGTGATGCTCCCACATGGAGAAATACAGGGCAGTGGATGACTTTATAAACCACTTCAGTGAAACCCTGAGGTGGTGTGTGAACACTGATACACACGACCAAAACAGCATGTGAGACCCTTGGGATGGGTTGTGCTCTTGCATCCTAGATCATTAGAAGGTCATTTATAATTAAAATTTGCCTTGTTCTACACCAGGACAGAAGAAGGAGATACTCAATCTCGTGAGACAAGAACGCCACAAAAATGTGATTATACAGCATTGCAGAAAAGTAACAAAAAATGCTTATCAAACAAGGAAAGGCAAAGGTAATACAGATCTTTACTTGGAAGATTACAGTGGTTACGGTTCTGGTATATACTTGACCTAAGGTGAGACAGTATGTTTCTTGGAAGTTCACACCAACCTTTTTAAATGAAGTCCATTCAATGTCAGAACAAAGTGGCAAGAGTAGAGTACTGTGCCACAAACGAAACATCATCTACTACACAAATAGCTCCACACCGGGACACCACTCAATATAATTACCCAACCAAGATACAGGAGATTATTAAAAACACCAGAGGTCATATAATACCAAGATTCAACGTCACAATTCAGCATTTGATTAACTGTGCATGAAACAACGTAACCTGCACAATTTTTACCTTTAGGGTCCCCTTCATTGCTGGGTGTTCCTGTATCCCTTTGTTCAAATGACTCCACAGAAGTGCTTCTTTCTCTTTTAATCTTGCTTTTTGCTCCATTGCCTGAACTCAGGCCTTGTCCATTTTTGAGTCCCATACTCCCTATGGGGCCCTGGGGACCTTTGGGGGTGTGGCCTCCACTCAGCAACTTGGGGTCACAAGGAGAGGGTTGGGATTGGCTGCCGACACCCCCCTGCTTTCCCTGGTTGGGCAGTTTGGAGTCCATCTGTGCAGCACTGGAGGGGGACATCACGGGTGGCGACCTCACCATGGCCTCCTGCTTGGATTTTGGACTGCTGAGAAATAAAAGTAGATATGGTCAAAATCTAAATGTGATTTTAGGTCAGCATAAACAAAACCGATGAAGTCAGAAACTACTATCAAAAAGTTGACTGTCTCTTGGAAGCACGCCAATGAGGTTTCAGTCAAGACCTCCATATTTGTTGTTGCTGGTCCAAGCAACATTAGAGATACCCAATAAAACATGGTAAACAACGCAAGTAGTATTATGCATCCTATGTTAAGTATCATTTAGCGTAGGCATGCCCTGCTTAATGAAGACAGTCCCCGCAAAAACTTTCTACCGTTGTTCGAAAAAAATTTTACCAATCACTTTTGGCTTATGCACTGGGACAATAAATTATTACTTTCTTTGTTTGCTTAAAAACTATACACATTGTGGAAAGCGCTATACAAATAAACCTGTCTGAATTTTTGGCATTTCCATTTAGAGTTCCACTGTTTTAAATGTCACAATTACTTCCCTCTTTGCAAAAACAGAACCCACAAAATCGTAGACCAGGATGAAGAAACTGAGACAGAGTCATGTTTGCGCTCTTTGCAGCTGACCGGCCAATTGTAGCAACCACACCCTGAAAGCATGCCATTGAATAACAGGAGGGAAATCTTAACACATACTGTTGACGTAATTACAGTGTACTCTCATCAACCTAATGTCCTTGCCCTGCTCTCTGTTGACAGAATGCCAAGTTAATATTTAATCAAAACTCGTTAAACCAGATCTCCCGCACGCCAGCCTTCGTCTATACCCAAACCCGTGGACCCACAGTGACTGGTTACTGAGAAAACCAAAGACAACAGTGACATTTGTGTAATTCTATAATTTCACATTAAAGCTCCTGTTCTATGCCCACTGACAACATATTTGGTAAATCCAAATGAGAAAGTGAGAATAACAAACAGACATCTGAAAGAAAGGTCTCTCCTACACCAGTTTTCATGTTTTAGAGCTCAACATCTCCACACACACACACAATGCAAAATCTTTTCCATCAAGCAGAAAAAAATCTGTCTTTGAATAACTGCTCCAAACATATACAAAACGGGCTGTGATTGGGATATATGCCACGGCATTCACTGTAGGGCTCCCAGGAGCCCCAGTACTGGCTCTTTAACCAACTCCAGATATACGAGTTCAGCGAGGACAGCCATTTTGGATCCCACATCCAGCAGGCAGGATGGGATGTATAAGCTACGGCTGAGCTGAAGCGGGTCAGTTTCTCATATGCTGAATGAGGTTCTGGAAGCTCTCCAGGTCCATTCTGCCTTCAGGGCACAGTTCCCCCTTCACTTCTGCTTGAGTTACTTCAGCATGCACTGGTTTCATGTCCACAAGAGACTTCTCAATAACCATAAGAAAGGTGGGAAATGAGAGTAAATGGGCAGCAACTGATCTGCTGGTGTGGTTTATCTCCATTAAAAACATATTAAACCTTCCGTCCTTAAATCTTATAATAGTTTAACAATAGCAAGAGGTAGTAATGATTTCCACAATTAATTCATAACCCATTTGTCTTATGATATTCAAGCGGTCCACTTGTAACATATAGCAAGACAACACATTTCAGATATCAAAGACTAACTAATTACTATCTGCTATTACAGTAATGGATTATTTTGCTGGTTATTTCTTCAGTTAATGTGTTGTTCTGCCAAAAGCCCCATTTTATATAATTTATTGAAACATGCTGATTTACATCACTGGTAAATACACGTCACTGACAAAAGTTCTACGTGCCACAGTGCACAATTCTGACCGATTGCTAATGGCATTTATCATCAGCTGTTTTAACAATTAGCTGCTACAAGCTTAAATAAAACAACATGAAGCAATAAAAGCTTACGTCTTAGCATCTGAAACGCAATGCGCGAGTTGCAGTTATGGGACGGTTCACGCACAGGATTGCACAGTTCCCTCACCTCTGAGTGTTAGCCGATGGAGAGTTCCTCACTTTAGGATTGCTGGAATGCATTGACGTCAGTCCCGGGGCGACAGAGGCAGGAGCAGTAGAGTGCTGGTGTGGACTGGGCGTATGCGAGTGGGCGTGTGTATGAGCAGTGGTGGGCGTAGTTTTGGCCCGGCCGCTCCGGGGCCCGGTGCTGGGGGTTGCGACAGGGCTGCTGCAGTCCTGGCCCTCCTCTTGCCGTTCTTTGGCCCTTTCCTTCCTGCCTGAAGTGTTTCCTGCGGTTCCAGTAGCTGTAGTGGTTGCAGAGGCTGTTGCTGTGGCTGCTGCTGGTCTCTCGTCCTGCACCTCCAGCATTATCTGTGTGGGCTTGTCTGGAGTCTCCCCAAGGAGCCCTCACAGCCCCTGGCCACACTACACAAAAAAACAAACAAACGAAACAAACAAACAGCTGTTTAGATCATGGCAGCAAATGAAAATGATGTAGTTGTGTACTTCATAATGAAATAAATAGAAACATATAAGTTCAGAAATGCACAAAAATTGACATTTTGAGGAACGTCCAGAAAGGTCTTTGTCGATTTGTGACAGTCCAAAATATGCTCACTAACATAACATACTTAATCATTTCAAAAGAAAAACACTAACATTTATTCATTCCCTGCTCTGACGTAACTAACTCTCTTTACCAAGTCACATATTTACTGTTTGGAGTCCACCTGTGGGCAGACATGTTTCATAAGAGCTCTGAATAAATGAAGACTGTTCCAAACACAACCAAGACAAGGTTCTCGCAAAAACACCAGTCAGGCCAAGAACATAAGAAAATCTGCATGGCACTGCATATATGCTAAAGCACAGAGAAGTTCATCGTTAAAAGGTGAGAAAATGTGGGAGTGTTAATCTGCCAGGAAGTGGCCGTCTTCCAAAACTGACCGAAAAGTCACGCTGATGGAGGCCACCAAAAGGCCAATTTGTTAAACATCTTGCATGGAGGCGTGTGACAGACTTAACAGATTGCCGGAAGATTCTGTAGTCTTTATATAAGGAACACCATCCCTTCAGTGAGGAGAATTATCACATCACTTTGCAACGAGACTGGAAAACACATAAGATCTGCATTAAAATTGGATAACATACAGTGAGCTGGTTATTACTACAAAAAAAGTTTTGGTCTTTCTCACAGAAAGTATGAGAACCCTCTCAGATAGCAGCCGAGTAAGACTGCATGGTCAAAGTATTCAGGACAGCTTCCAAAATACCCAAATGACGCAAGATATCTCAAACAAAAATTCAATGTTTCTGTAAGATCCAATCTAAGATCCAATCTCAACTATCAAAAAACCTTTATTTAACTCTAAGGTAAAAAATAAAAACAACGGCTCATACATGTAAACATGTACACAAAAGTCAAGCGAGGCAGCCATTTGAATTTTTTGTCACATAAAACGTGGCTTCCTTGCTCGGCGCCTCTCTTCTCCTGAATTCACAGTCGCTGACATTCTCAGATTTCACTATGTGCGGCACGAGGGGCCGGTGTGCTGCGGTGGTCCTGCGCTCTAATGGCCGCCGTGCCTCCTCCAGCCCGCCAGAAACATTTCTCTTCACGTACGCACACTCACCGACACCGTTGCCAAGGCAACCCCCGACCGACAGGCCCTGGATCTACAACAGCCTCAGAAAACACACCCTCACCCACCAGTTGGTGAGAAGAGTTAGCGTGAACGTTCACTTAAAGACAGATATGTCACGCACTCGTTTAACACACACAGTTCAGTGAATCTGCAATACAACAGCCGCAGAGGTCTGGAATTCTAACAGTGTTTTCTGTGACAACATGTGCTACACTCTGAACACAAGTTTAAGATGGTTTGAATGTGTGTCACTCGAACTTGCAGGGGTAAAAAACTTGGGCCAATATGTTGTTCGTTCAAGCTACAACTTTTCCAGTTCCTTCACAGATTCGCACAAACACTTCCTGTCCAGCACTAAGCAAGCAGGAAAAAG
>JAZGTK010016515.1:0-12695 GCA_036877625.1 Ambastaia sidthimunki
TCTAATCTGAGGCTTTTCTTGTGTTTTGGTGCTTTTGTTGCTTGTACCTCACAGCCAGAGAGTCTAAATGAACCCTTCTCATCTTCAGAACTAGAAAACTCAGGGTGTGTGTTGTTCAAAAATAAGTTCATAAATTGAATCACTTATCTTTGTGTAAGTTTGAGGAATCTGGCAATATGTGATGATAGATGATATTATATATACAGTAATAAAAAGAGCATCTTGACATCCATCAAATCTGATGGATAACTAACTAGTTTCTTTTAAGTGCATTGAATGGCCATCTTGACCTGTTCACTCCATCATATGTCAGAACTAACAAATAAAGTGTCTTTTTTGAAAATGTTGTTATGACAGAGGAAAACTGGTTGCTCACTGTTTTATTTTGGTTGTAGTGTTTGCTGTTTACTGTACAAATCTACTACCAAGTGTTGCATGTATTTCCAGAAGGAATATGTAAGTTATTGTGACATCATGTTTTCAGAAAGATTATTGCAATAATTTTGCTACTTTCATACAAAGTTTTAATTGTTAGATTTCACAGAACAGTCATTTATCCTTTCTGCACAGATGTTCTGCTGGGGTTGCATGTTTAGCAAACTATTTAAAAAAACTTCTGCTGTGAGACATAATAAATGATTCCTGTTGAATTAGGTGATGTCTGACCTTTCCCCTCAACATTCCTTGTGATTTATGTCTTTTGCTCGTGTCAGGGGCTGGAGAATCGGGGAAAAGCACCATCGTCAAACAGATGCGCATTTTACATGTCAATGGCTTCAATGCTGAGTAAGTATGAACTTCACAAGCATTTGTTTTGCATTTGTCACCAAATGCAAACTGAACTACAATAACTTTCCATCTGTAGTTTTGCAGTATAAATGAACCCCATTTTAAAACTGCAATTCACAACTTTTGCCTCTGTACATCTGTTTAACTGTAAACCTGTGGTTTTAATTGAGCTTCCTAACAGAAGTCTGTTAGTAGCGTGTAGTATTGCACACTTCTATTATATGATTATAAGGCAAATTCTGTTTCAGTGCTTTATAATAACTGTATTGGCATTAACATTATAAAACGTTTGGCAGCTGGTCTAAAACCTGTTTAATTACTATCCAGCTAGTTGCTAGTTGATGCTAATTTTGTTGAAGCTGGTCCTAGATCACATACATTGTTAGTGATTTTTAGAAATATAAAAAAATAAAGCAGCAAAATTTAAGCTAATAAGTGTATTTGTTATTCCAGCATTTGGATGCTTGTTCAAATCTGATAGTTATGTTTTTTTGTTTTACGATATTAACAATATACAATATAACAGCTAATTTATTAGCCTTTATATTACAAAAAAATCATGTGAACGTTTAACTGTAAAAACTTACTCTTTTCATTACAGAGAGAAAAAACAGAAAATTCAGGACATCAAGAATAATATAAAAGAAGCTATAGAGGTGAGTGTTAAAGGTTCTAACAATGTAAACATGCAAAATATGACTAGCTATTGTTATGAGATTATTATGAATAAACGCACTGAAATTGTGTTTGTCTGTTTTTCTACAGACTATTGTGACAGCAATGTCCATGTTGGCACCTCCAGTGGCGTTAGCCTGTCCGGCAAATCAGTTTCGAATCGATTACATCCTTAATTTAGCCAATCAAAAGGACTTTGAGTTTACATCGGTGAGTAGAAAAGCATTTAGCTACCGAATCATGCGTTTCGTTAGATTGACATATAGTTAGCTAGTTCTGCTACAAGAAGACATTTACATTTTATAACAGAACAAAGAATAAGTTAACATAGTCACATTTAAAGAACATACACCTAAAAATACTACTCCCAAATGTATCAATATTTACTCACTTTTAATATGTACTCGTTTACTTCCGTATTATAAAAGTAAATGGTGAGCATAGTTGTTTTGGACTGCATCCACTGTTATTGTGTGGGAAAGAGCATCTTGGTTGTTCTTCTAGCACGTCTGTTTTTTTCTTCTACATTGTAAAGTCATGACATGAGAGTGAATGAAGACAGAATTGATGAGGGCAGTATGCACTGTATACACCTGATAGTTCTTATAAACATGCTGCTGGGGTTTTGGGATTCTGAGTCAGCAGAAACAATCTTCCAAAGTTCACGTGAGAATACTCCACAAGTTTCCCACGTGTGCTTGATCTGTCCTGAGTTGTAGGGCCTGGTGCGCTTTGCAATTACAATTAGCAGCTGTTTAGCTTAGGGACAACACATGGTGAAATAAAAGAACACCCACCTGAGGGACATGTGAGCGTGTGTATGTGTGCCACTGAGGTGTAATGGTGTGGCGTTCATTACCGCTGATTACCCGTAATAACCTCTAAACTCTCTCTTAAGAGAGCCTCCCCTGAGCCATCCAGGACCTCCCTGCTCCCTCATCACCCAGACAGGTGCTCTGTGTCTGGGGAAAGGGAAGCGGAGAGCCGCCCTGACCTGCACCAATGGGCCTGGCTGAGATTTAATTACAGGTGACTCAAACCTGCTGGCCCTGTGTGCTTAAAAACAAAAGCCAAATGCCTGCCATGCTGGGGATTCAATAGTTAAAACAACTTGATCGCCTCATCGGTGGCAAACATTATTCTGTTGTTATATCATGAATACAATGAAATGAAATGTTTTCTTTGTTTCTTAAAAATGTTCTTGTAGCTCAGCTGGTAGAGCATTGCATTAGTTATGCATTAGTAAAACAGACAGACATACAGTGTTTGTTTAGGAGGATGTTGATGTCAAAGTTTTGCGTGTCTCAGAAGAATTTCAGTAGAACTATGTGATTTGGTTGAAGGGATGGGTTTTAGTTTAATGTTAACTGTTAAACTTCAGATTCGAGTGCAGGAAGTGGATATAGTTTGCCATTGCTAAAGAAGACACAACCCAGCCCTCTTTCTCTCTCGTTCTCACTCGTCCCTCCCTCAGTGGCCCCGGGGCCTGCTGGGAACCAGTTTAACTGGTTGATTGTGAGGCAGGAGAGAGACAAAAATAAAGAAGCAAAAGCGACATTAGTAGCAGTGTCATTTTTGGATCTGAAGACTTTWTAAAGGTTCATGGCTGAGTCTTACTGTTTTCATTAAGCATAAACTTTAGTTGAATGCAGTTTGTTTGTTAGCTGTCTGCTACAGCTACATGGGCCCTGGAGGAAGCTGCTAAACGTTGTTAGCGTAATGATTTTAAATGTAAAGAGACTGCACCTGAAACACCACACACCAGTCAGTGATGGTGTTTTTATACAGTTCAGCACATGCTAAGGGTGATGGAGAACGTGCTGTTCGGTATAACGTGTATAACATGAAAGCAAGACTCATGTGATTGTATAAACACCAGCAAATTGATATACCACGTGCAGTTAAAACTGCACTTCCTAGCGCTGATCAGTGGGTGTAAGCTCGGCTAGGTAGTTCAGATGCAGATTTGCACACACATTTGTTTTCTTTTGGCCTTTATTTAGTGCAGCATTATGGGATTACATGAGAAATCACAGAGAGAACTTTTGGTTACATATAAATGCTGAAAATCCCAAATCAGATCTGCAGTGACTGTCAGTTGTGATCATGGATCAGTCATTTTATGCAGGCTAGCACACTCTTAAAAACATCACAAAGATGTAGCCAATTCTGGACTGACAACTAGTTAATGGTTTGTCATCTTAACATGTCTTCACAACAGGAGTTTTATGAACACACAAAGACCCTGTGGCAGGATGATGGAGTGAGAGCGTGTTTCGAAAGATCCAATGAGTACCAGCTGATTGACTGTGCACAGTAGTGAGTATTCTGTCACCTGCACATGCATGTTCACAGTCCATCTGAACACCTATTATTTTATTCTCTGTCAGTTTTTGGAATAATAACGTCTTTATAACTTTGACAAGAAAGCATGGGAACTATGTAATGAATGAATAACACTAATGAATAATTCTGTCTTAATGGTCAGATTGGCTGTATACTTCAACTGTGTTTTTAAGCATGTGTAGCACATAGCATTTGAGATGAGGGGAAGCAGTGAGGGAGTTTTGAAAATGACAGTGAGATAATGAAAGTGAGAGTTAGGTCCTGCATTGAAGTGTGTGTGTGCGCGTCCAGTTCTCTTGTACTGCCGCTGGTGGTTGTTATGGATCAGACGCTGGGCTGAGCCCTTTAGACCGGAAGTGCCCC
The DNA here is from genome assembly GCA_036877625.1 of Ambastaia sidthimunki. Taxonomy (NCBI): domain Eukaryota; kingdom Metazoa; phylum Chordata; class Actinopteri; order Cypriniformes; family Botiidae; genus Ambastaia; species Ambastaia sidthimunki. The sequence continues at coordinate 4,174 of JAZGTK010016515.1, forward strand.
CCCCACCCCTCCCTGCTGCACGCTTATGTAAACGCAGAGAGAGAGAGAGAGAGAGAGAGAGAGAGAGAGCTATTTTTAACTCGCTGGTTCACTCAATTGCAGCACAAGACCGTTTGAGAGAGAGAGGGAATCTGCAAATATCACAAATAATGCATCTCTCCTCTGAATAACAGTGATAACAGTGTCTGCTTGTGAGTGTTTGAAGGCGTCTCACAAACCTCCCCAATGCAATAAAAGAGAATAACAGTGACTGTTCTGAGCTCGTTCTCCTCGTCTCAGTGTTTTCAAGGCTCTTCCTGTCACATGGCAAGGTGTCCATATTGAGTGTTTCCATGTTGTCTTTGTGGGCATCTTTGTGGGCTCAGTAACATTATTATTGAGACAAAGTCTTGCTATGCAAATGAGAGCAGAATGCTGTGATATCACTGTTTGTTTTTGTTCACCCATAACTTCTGACGAGCTCTTCCTGTCTTCTGCTCACAGAGTCACTGCAGTGACAGAAAATGGCTGAGGTAGCCATAACATAAACCTCATTCACAGAAAGAAATGAACAGTGTTTTCTACAAGTTTATGTTTGTGTTAACTAAAGAAAGTGCATGGATAAACTGTGATGGATTACTGCATGGATAAATTGTGAAATAGATCTTTCGTTCCATGAACTAGATAAATGTTGCTTTATAAAAAGCATTGTTTTATGAAACTATATATTTTTAATCATAGAAACGTGTTTGCATGTAAATGCCAATTCAGTGTATGGAGATGTTTATGCACTTTTAGTCTACCAGCTTCTTTTGTTTGTGAAAGCCAGTAAATGCTCTGTTCGTTCATGTTTTCAGAGGCATAATGTTGTTAAATCAGCAATATTTTCTATGAGCTTTCTATCCGAGGTCTGATTCAGAAAAATGTTGTGTTGTGTTCCTGCTTGTTTGCATTAGCATGAAGGAAAATATTATTTTGTTCTCAGAGAAAAAATGTGTCTAATGTGGAAATGAGTGATATACAAACTTTGAATATTTTCACAAACTAGAGAATTGTCAAGTTTTTGCTTGTCCGTTTCATCCAGCGCATGGAGAAATTCCTAAATCATCCGCCATGTTTCTTTCCCAAGCCTTCCCTCTCTCTCTTTCCCTCCCCCTCCCCGTTTGCAAAACCAGACCTGTTTTTTCTCTTGGTTGGGTTTTTTGCTTTCCTCTCTTTTTTTGACTGGGCCTTCTTCACCTCACCCCCCCTCCCTCCCTCTCTCTCTCCCTCTCCTTCTCTTTCTGTCTGTCTCTCGCTCTCTCTGGCCTCTCTCCAGTCACACAAGATTTGGAGCTGATAGTCTATTTATAGCGCCTGTGGTTCTGTCGCTATGACAACCGAGCTGGAGGCCAGGGCGCCAGGGATCTATTTTTGGAGCTGCACTGTAATGTCAGACACAGTCTTCTCTATTTTCTTTCGCTTCCATCGTTCCCTCATTCTGCCATTTTTACCATCATTGCAAACCTACAGCAGCGCGTGTGCACATGCAGAGAACATGCGTGTGAGATGAAGCACTGCACTGTTAAAATCTTGCTGCAGGACGTTTGTGATCCTCCACTTCTTTGTTTGAATGGTAACGGCTTAAAATCCTCGCAATAGATGCAACTACTTTTTTCACCAGTAAACGATTGCTGTTGAACGCTGGTGTTTTTGATCCCTGTACTCTGCCACACACTGACACGGCCGCTCTGTGACTAAACTGTTTGCTCTACCGGCCACTAATCCACACTCTTAATGCTCATCTCTTAACTAGATGATCTGTAACGCTAACCAGATTAGTAAGCAATGAGAATATTATCAGCTTCACATGCTGCAGCACCAGCAGCAAGCCACCCGTTCTGCTCAGTAAACAAATCTTTCCTTTTTAATTATCATGTGATGTATGTTTTTATTATTTTTAAGAAAGGAACCGTTTTTATAAAAGTTGCTCAATTCTTTTGCTTTAACTTCTAGATGTTTGTCAGATGGGTGTCAGTGATGCTTATTGTTGTGGCCATTTAATAAAACAATAAAATGTTTTGTTTTCAAGTTTAAACAGTCAAGTGTTTAGCTACAGGTTATTGATAGTCTTTTAAAGATTTACTTCTACATTTGAAAAAAAATAATACTAATTTGTATGTTTTTGAATGTAGTCAGACAGAGCTAAATGTAAACCATAAGCTGTATATTGTGGGTTTTTTTGTATGAGGTAGTGTTTTGTTGTCAAGCCCTTTATATACCACGTGATCCTAACACATACCTTCAGAAAAGATTTCCTGTCTTTAAATGAGAGATTTGCAGTTTGCTTTCTTAAGCGGAGGGACGGGTTTGTTTTTAGAGGTCTGAATATGTTTTTTTAACACTGTGACCTTTTAAACATCCAGCGGTACATATATAGTACACATATAGCATTTTGGAGTGTTTAGATCAGTTTTGTTTAAATTCCTCAAAACAGCTGCTTGGCTTAATCATTATTTGAGTATAAATTCACTGACTTTTGTTCGACTGAATAAGATACCAAGAATTAAACGAATACCACCACAGTCATATGCAGTAAATTAAACCAATTTGCTGATTACTGTAGATTGTTTGTCTAAACACTATAAGTGTGGATGTTTTTTTTCTAGATATATATACATTTTAGTAAAACTTAAAGTTGTATGTAATAACTATATTTTAATTGTGATATTTTTGCCCTTTAAACAAAATCTTGTGGATCCATATGAAAAATTTACAAATCAATTTTCCTGTGTCTGTCAAACTGTCAAACTGTGTGTATGTATATATGTGTATATGTGTATATATATATGTGTGTGTGTGTGTGTGTGTGTGTGTGTGTGTGTGTGTGTATATATATATATATATATATATTATATCATGTAACAATCAATGTAATTCAGAATTTTTATTGGCTTTAAGCATGAATGAGTGATGTGTTTTGTATCATATATAATAGGCATTTTGTGTTATGACTCCTGATGACCATCTATTTACTGCTTGAAATGTTTTACTTTATCTTATTGAAGTTACTGTCTAATCGTACCTGCACTGCATGCTAAGAAATTGCTCAGCAGCAGCAGCAGCACTGTTTATAAGTCGCATGAATTTAAAGCATCCGCTGTTTGCCTTCACTAACAGGTTTTCTGACACTAGAAGTAGCTGCGCTACTGTTGACAGAGGTCGGCGCAACTAGAATTTCATGTTCTGAAACTTCCTGCCGTGTGAGCGTTTGAATTCTAGAATTCCACTTGACTTGATCCTGGATTTGGAACACAGGCCTAAATATACTCTGTCGCAGCTATAGCTGTCTGTTCTGCTTGGCATTATGACAGCGGAGGCTATACGTGTTCTGTACCCAGAGGGCAATGAGTTGTGTGATGTCTGACCAGAGGTCCGAGCTATTGTTGGAATCTTTCTATTAATAGTAAGAAAGGCAATAAGTGAGACATGGTGTTAGACAGTGTTTGTGGTCACAACACAACTGTCCGTGCATAGCCCCCTGTCTGTCTGCATTTTTTTCTTCCGTTAATTTGTCTTTTGTCTGTTTCATTGTTTGTTTGTCTTGTATTTTTCTGTTCGTTTCGTCTCTTTGACGTCATGCGCCACATTTCAGCACTTTTAATTTTTACGGTGTGCTGTATGCGTCGCATGTGCGCATACGTGCACATACTGTACACCCACGCTGGTGCACTTTCAGGCCCATGCAGCTACGTGTGGGACCTACAGCCTCGCCGTCACATTTCAAACTTCTGTGTCACATTCCTGTCAGATTTAAAAGGGGGAATGCGCGGGTGCGTCCGGCCTGCGGATTCCTCTCACTTTCTCTCAGATTCCTCAGAGATATGAATGACAGTCAGAAATTATTGAATGTTTTAATTCCAGTTTAAAGATTTTGTTTCTTTAATTTCGTTAATGATTTGTAGTACTTGTAGACTCTTTGAATTATTCCTTTAAAAGATTTATAAGAGTGTGTGTAGTATTTTTATATTAATTTAATACTACATAACATTGCAGTATTATAGTATGGTGTTCACAGAATGCAGCTGTAAGACACATTTGCTTCTGGTGTTTTTGATGAAATAGTTTAAATGAGAGCCGATTCTCAAATTCTAACTTTAAACAAGGATGAAGATTGTCATCAGCAGGCGAAATCCACAGACTTTACTGCCATTTTCTGCACCAGTTGTGAAAGAAACTCTGTGGAATTTGTTTAGTCTTGGTGAAGCATGTAAAAGAAATTGAAGAATTAGTCTTAAAACATCAAATCTGAGAAAGCAGTAAATGAAGGTTGGGAATTGTAAGGAAGTTAATGATTGTGCTTCTGAATGAATTCTGTTGTTTCATTCAGCACTTGAATAATAATTGGTACTATTTTCCAAACAGAAACAACACTGAAATTTTACATTTTATTTATAAATAAATGTTAGTAAAGGTATTTAAACGAAGGAGTCATTTGATTGAATTTCATACTGGTAGTGCTGTTTGTTTATTTAACTTTTTTTCTGTACTAAATCTACGAAACAATTTTTATTTCTATATTTTTTTTAAATTGGTGTACAATAGTTCTTTCCCAAACCACATAAATGATTTGTAGTTTAGAAATGACAGTTCTGTTGCAATGTGCAGAGCAGATATTACTGTGATTTCTGCATGTTTATTTCAAACAAGATCTCGGCTGCATGCACAAAGAACCAGCAGCCGAGTTCCAGACTTCCCACCATCTTGTTCCTCCAGCACATTCACAGCCGTTTCTCCTGATCGCAGCCCAAGACAGCAATTCCCGATGGCCCTCCCTCCCTCTGTTTTGCCTCGCCTCCCCTCAGTGTTGCCTCTCACTAGAGTCGATCCATTGAGCAGAGCAACACGCTGCTCTAGCGACCAGCGCACTGATCAGTATGACTCAACCCGCTCTCATCTTCTGCACAAACATGCGCCACCTGCTGCCTCAGCCTGCAGCTGCATGTCTCCTGCTGCAGCTGACTGTGCAGTCATTTGAAGTGTGTGAGTGGGATGTGTGAATGCAGGGCCTTTTAGATAACGTTTTTACAATTTTGCATTTGAAATGTAAAGCATTTTAAGTAAAGTTGTTTAATATACTACTATTAATACATTCTCAAATATGATTCATCGTTAATACGATTTTGTGATTTACAAATGGCACCAAAACATTATATTGAGTACAGTATAAATACGTTTTATATAGCGTTAGTGTTGTAGTATTTATATGTGGTAATTCAATAAGATTTTTTTAGTTCTGTACTGTCCTTTTAAGTAAAGAAAAAGTTACGAATACAGTGGTTATGAGTGCTGTAGATTGTGATCTTATTAAAGCAATTATGTACATTCAACATAGTTGATTTATCTTAATGAAACAGTGTGCGGTATGAACATGAACATTTTAGATAATCATATGAATTAAATAGTCCACAAATAAACACTGCTTGTCATTTGGTTTGTCCTCTTTTTATGTGGAACTTGACTTTGAGTCTTTGTTGTTATGAATAGTTATAGATTAGATTCGAGATGCTTAAAGTCACTATAATACATATGTTTAAAATAAAGCAGTCTGCCTGCTGATAGCCGCACAAATACCATCATACTGCCCAGCTTCTTGATTATAAATACCATCATACTGCCCAGCTTCTTGATTATAAATACCATCATACTGCCCAGCTTCTTGATTATAAATACCATCATACTGCCCAGCTTCTTGATTATAAAGAAATACTGAAGAAAAATTTAACCATTTTCTTTTCTTCTTTTTTTTTCAGTTTCCTGGACAGGATTGACACTGTAAAACAGAGCGACTACACTCCTACTGATCAGGTACATGGACAGCAAAGATCATGCAGGAATCATATCTTCAGCCAGTCCTCCTTGTCTTGCGACACATAAGATTCATTTACAATAAGATCGTTTATCGCCGTTTTGTCTTCTCTTTCAGGATTTACTGAGATGCAGAGTTTTGACTTCTGGAATTTTTGAGACAAGATTCCAAGTGGACAAAGTCAATTTTCAGTGAGTTTGACCAGAAAGTTGTAATATTGTCATAAAGCCTCCAAGAAACTCTATAGATTCTTTATAGACACGGTTATACTGCAGTAATATTAAGTGCCTGATGTAGACTTTGATAAAGGGTCCATGTGTCCTTATGTCTGTGAGCATCTGAGTGATGCGTTTTTCTTCTCTTGCAGTATGTTTGATGTTGGTGGACAGAGAGACGAACGCAGAAAATGGATTCAGTGTTTTAATGGTGAATGTGTTTCATCATTTGATATTAATTAGTGGTCAAGAGATATGTGTGTTTTTTCAGTGACTGATGCTAAAATCCAGAGAAAAGAGCATCCAGTTTTTTGGCATTATATTAATAGTACACTTACACAGTTACTTAAATTAAAATAGATGGATAATTAACTTCAGTCTCAAAATTTTTTTAACGAATTTGATAATTTATTCGTGTAAGCAGGGTTAGTTTTGATTTTATGCCAACTTTGTAAAAACGTTACGTTTTGTTGCGTGTGTCAGATGTGACGGCCATCATTTTCGTGGTGGCCAGCAGCAGTTATAACATGGTGCTCAGAGAGGACAATCAGACCAACAGACTTCAGGAGGCACTGAACCTCTTCAAGAACATTTGGAATAACAGGTTCCCTCATACATTCTCGCTCACGTACAGAAGACATCTTTGACATTAACAACCACTTTCGTTTTCTTCAGAAAATGTAAAATTGTAGGTTATTATTTCAAATCTCTGTTTCGTTCACTTTACAGGTGGCTTCGAACCATATCTGTGATACTGTTCCTAAACAAGCAAGACTTGCTGGCTGAGAAGGTTCTGGCTGGAAAATCAAAAATTGAGGATTACTTCCCTGAGTTTGCACGTTACACCACACCAGATGATGGTCAGTGGAAAAACGTTTTCTATTACACAAACCGATTGTTTCAAACTGTATTAATACAAAGTTGACAAACTTGCCCATGTTTGGTTTTTAAGTTTAGTCCTGTTAATGTGGCTCATTTATTTTCTTTCTACCAGCAACTCCAGAGCCAGGGGAAGACCCACGAGTTACAAGAGCAAAATATTTCATTCGGGATGAGTTTCTGGTAAGTTGAGTCTTTCTGTGGTACCATTTGGAACATGGCCCACAGTATCATATATGAAAGAAACTCATCTGTGTTTAATGTCCCACCTATGCACCCTAGTTAAACATCTGAATTTTCCATTGAGGTTACTATTGTTAGAAGAGATGTTTTCTTTAATAGATTGTGGTATTGGAGGAGGGTCATTTACATTCTAGAGAGCATCTAATTGGTCCAAAATCGGAGTAGTTCAAGATTCATTTATAGTGTCATTTATATATAGTCATGTAGAGTGTTGGCCAGTTTTTCTGCAGGAGATATTGTAAAATTTTAAATCTGAAAACTAACAGTGCCAATACCTGCAGTTTTATTTGCTCAATAAGTTTCTTTTTTTGTCCTTTCAGAGGATCAGTACAGCGAGTGGAGACGGCCGCCATTACTGCTACCCCCACTTCACCTGCGCCGTGGACACGGAAAACATCCGCAGAGTGTTTAACGACTGCAGAGACATCATCCAGCGCATGCATCTGCGGCAGTATGAACTCTTGTGATCGTCGCCGTGACGACAGGATGCAAACTTTCTAGGCCCCCTGCCCTACATCATTCCCCAATATCAAACCACGAACCTTTAGACTGATGAGTCCCCACCTCTTACATACACACAAACACACACATATATAAACATGCACACATGGCCTTTCTTCATTCTGAGTGACTGTGGGCGGGGCAAAGGCATGCACTGTGTTACTGATGAAAGAGGATGGCTGTGATATCTGGCAAAAAGACTTTTTAACGCTTTTTAATGCAGCCAAGGACTAACAATGTTACAGATAAAGAAAGAGTGGAAAATAAAACAATTGAGAGGGAGAGGGGGAGAAAAGTAAAAAAAAAACAACAAAAAAAAACACTGTCCAGGACTGCTCACACTCAACTCACACTTTAAAGGGTTGGCTCAGGACTAGTAAGCCATTTCCTACACATACAGACACAGTGCGTCCAGCTAAACTCCTGATCCACAAGCCCACTTATGTTACATGTCGCACTGTCTTCTTCCTGATCATACGCCTAACACACATGACTTATATTGGTGCACACACGCAAAACATGCACACGCTGTTCCTGTCCTCCACCGTTTTGGTCCTGTTGAGAATTTAGTGTCTGTGCAAGACTGGTGTGTCCTTACCCTAAATCCCCCTTTCCCAAAACCCCTACCTACCCCAAAGGTGGACAGACCGCCCTTGGAGGAGAGCAAAAGATTGATGGACAGATACAAAAAAACAGAATGTAGTGCAAAATTTGTTCCTTTTTTCCACCAGAAAACATAAAGGAAGGGTTTTGGATGGTTTACTGCCCCGGGTTGCTTTGTGTTTGGAGCGGAGAATGAACACAAGCCCATCACATGACTCGCCTCTCCAAAAGCATCAGGGGAGATGTGAGCGCAT
>JAZGTK010016516.1:1728-12695 GCA_036877625.1 Ambastaia sidthimunki
GTGTGTGTGCTCTTTTTTCCCTTCAAATGCCCCCACAAGGATGGTAAAAGTCACACACACCTACATTTTTGGATGATTAAACATACTAAATGATGATTTTATGAAAATGTAAAAAAAATGCAGAAAGGTTTCTGTGAGGGTTAGGTTTATAGGTAGGGTCTGGGTTAGGGGGATAGAATATACAGTTTGTACAGTATGAAAGTAATTACATCTATGGAAAGTCCCCACAACGCATAGAACCCTAACATGTGTGTGTGTGTGTGTGTGTGTTTGTGTTTGTGTGTGTGTGTGTGTGTGTGTGTGTGTGTGTAAGGCATAGCTGCTCTTTCTTGGCATGAACTCAGGAAAAGTTTGTGTAACTGTACAAGGTTCATCATGTCGCCTCACGCCTCTGTATCCTGTTGGCTTTAACTGTCCTATTTATACAGAGTTGCTCATGTGTGTCTATATTCAACAATATTAAAATGTTCAGTCAGTCTCTTCAATGACAGATCTGAAAGGGGAAACATGTCACACAGTCAGCGGTGCAAAACAACGTTTTAAAGCTGCAATCCGTAACGTTTGCCTCTCTGCTGCCACCTCTGTTCACTCACAGAGATTTATTTCTAACATGGATGACAAGTTTAAATCCAAAACAACAACTGTACTGAGTTTTAGTAGCCACATCTCTCTGTTTACAGTCGTGACATAACTGCAAGTCAATCTGATTTCCTGGAAAATCTTGAACTGGCAGCTCAAAAATCATTCTTATAAACTTAACGTTGTGAATCGGGTAAGAAGATCTGTTATGTACTTGATCAATAACTGCTTTTTGCTCATTTTTAACCAAAAAAGTTACAAATTACAGCTTTAGAATCTGCTGCATTAAATCCAAACTTTATTATTAGCATTCGACTTTTAAAATATTAAATAATAAAACCAAATTTTCTGAAATAATCTGAACTTCTGATCTGAAGTCTGAACACATTGATTGTTTCTGCAGGTGGTCTGGACGTCATCGGAGGGCAGAAGATTTGATCACAGAGAGAAAGAGACGCAGGTCCACAAGCTCAAATCTCACTGAATCACATCCTGTGACTTCACACGAACCTCCACTTTATTGTAACTGCTCTTCATCAGTGCAAATCATTCATTCAATCACTCTGCAATCACTTATTGGCACTGGAAAGCCACACCCCAGCTAACAGGAAACGTTCTCAGAACGTTGGCTAACATTCTTCAAAAGTCTCTCGACATCATCCAACAATATTTGCAGTGATGTTAGTAGAAAATGACATACAGTAAAAATTTTATTCTTAAGTAATTAATGCAAAATTTTAAAAATGTTACAGAATTTAAAAAAACGTATAAATAATTTTCTTAAAACAAAGCAGTAACATTAATGTTTTGTTACTCAATGGAAACGTTAGGGGAACATTTTTACAACCTGATTGTAAAAATGTTTACAACCTGAGACAATGATTCTTTGTATGGAGAAACCAATGGAAAACAAGCTGTAACCAGCAACATCCAATGCAGTCCAGTCGTTCCACAGCTGTGGTGCACACACACACACAGACACACATTCACACACACACACAGACACACACACACACACATTCACAGACACACACGGAACCGGTGTGGATCAGGGCGTCTGCATTGGTACAGCAGACTCGGTCTGTGGGCGTTGGGTTGGGTGCTGCTGGCTTGTACAATGAAACCGTACACACACACACACACATCTACAGACACTCCTCTGGTCTCAGGAGTACAGCCCTTCCCATAATCCTGTGCCAGACAGGAGACGGGCATGAGAAAAAACATTCCCTTATATTGGGTGGGACAAAGCAAGTCCTGGGAAGAATAAATCTACTTCTCCATTTGCTGAGCTGCTACACCATAACATGGGAGATGCCCAGCTAACAATTTTAGGTTGTAAAAATGTTTCCCTAATGTTTCAATCATTAAAAATGTTGTTTTGAAAGTTCAAGGAGTATTTAAAACATTCATTTAAATATGTTTAAATATTAAAGATTCTTTAATGTTTTTAAAATGTTGCACTAACTACTTAACGTTTTTGATGTTTATGATATATAACAAAAAGTTCTACTAATCTCATATTATTAATATTGATTAATAAAAATGTACCATTTAGTATGTTTTTTAAACATTTTGGTTTGTGAGGACACAGGAAGTGTTCCCATAAACCATGTTTACATTGTTATACGTGTCATTATACACATTTGTGTCCTCGTAAACCACATATTCAATTATTCNTCCCTAATGTTTCAATCATTAAAAATGTTGTTTTGAAAGTTCTAGGGGTATTTAAAACATTCATTTAAATATGTTTAAATATTAAACATTATTTAATGTTTTTAAAATGTTGCACTAACTATTTAACGTTTTTGATGTATATGATATATAACAAAAAGTTCTACTAACCTTAATATTATTAATATTGATTAATAAAAATGTACCATTTAGTATGTTTTTTAAACATTTTGGTTTGTGAGGACACAGGATGTGTTCCCATAAACCATGTTTACGTTGTTATACATGTCATTATACACATTTGTGTCCTCGTAAACCACATATTCAATTATTCCCCCTCCCAACACACACACACAGACAGCAAACATGATGCAGCAGTCAGTTCAGATTGGACAGAGGGAGTCTTGGCAGATGGCCATAACTGCAGGACAAACACATAACATGGACGCTCCGATTCGGCAAGATAGGCAGAAAATATATGTCAGGCCCCCGTCACAGTGAAAACAGTTTCATGATCACTGACATTTCCATCAGCCCACCAGCACAAACCCATTCCAGCCTCCAATGGCACTTCTCACAAACTCATTTACTGTCTAAGTACCAACATTAGCAATCGTGAATGAATGTGGTTTTATATGTGCACGTTTATGAGCGCCATTCGTCAATTAACACCAGTGAACGAAATCAAATCTAGTCCTGTTTATTTATGCAGGAGTCTGTTTTATGCCTCCAGACAAACAGAAAAAATATTTACACGCACAGTAAACATGCAGAGAAATTAGCTCTGTTCAAATTCACAAGGGCACACTGGCCAATTATATATGTCAGTTCACTCCGCTTGACAAAATTTGTTCATTTTAAACACTTCAAATGACTGCTGTGATGTTAAATAAATGTGATCATGTGTCTTCATAACTTTTTGAAGACATATCTGGTGCTCACACACATTTACTGCCCGGTAACCACTGACGTGAGACTTTCTACTTTGTACTTTCTACAGTTTAATACATCTTATAGCCTCATAAACCGGAAGGGGTTTTAAAGACATTGGAGGGGAGTGGTTACCGGCTGTGGCTCCGCCCATTCCATCAGACTGACATCATCAGAGAGAATCTGCTCATTTTCAGAGTTTGATTATGAGAAGCACATGCATTGAAACGATATAATGATGTGCACGGACAAATAATTCATAATAAACGCTGCAATATTCTATAACAAAATAATAATAGTATATTTTGATTTCTTGGTGTCTATAACATCATTTACCATCCAACCATTCGTGATAAAGTGAGCGCACAGTCTATATTAACGAATGATACGTTGCTTGGCAACCGTAAACATCCTATGTTAGGTTAACGAGCTATACTACCAATAAATTGCTTGTTCTGTTGTTATTATTATTATTTTCATCATCACCTAACCGAGGTTTTTAACAAGCTGCAGATGAACGTGTTGAACGGTTTTACAAGCTGTTTGCGATCGTTAGTTTTTACTGCCACCTGCTGCTCAACAATAGCAATAAATCAAAGATTTCAACCGCATTGACACTAACCAGCGTGTTCAGACAGCTTCACTTGCTTAACAAGTGTCTTTACCTGTGGTAGAGTTAAAGGTCAGTCATTACACTGTCAATACTCATGGAAGTGATGGTCAACAAACAAACTGCATTTCATGAAGTCAAGTGAAATGGTTGCAGTATCATAAGAGTGTCTCACATGGTTACTATTAAGTGCAACATTTACAGACACAACACAACGTTGTTCAATAAATATCTCTCAATATTCCCCCCTCACAGCTGTAAAAACCCCAAAGACAGTTCTGTAACATAAGGTCGCCCATATGCTTCACCAGACATTGATATACAAATGAAAGTGCTCTAATATATACTGATAAACATACTTTTCTTGTGCAATTTAATTGAAAACTTTGTCTTTATATATTATAAACTCAAAGGGCTGTTGACTGTTTTGTTTTTCTAATGCTCTTACATGAACTCTTGTGCAGAAAAGGTTTGTTTATAATCTTTAATGCGCTGAACAGACCATACCATGACATTCAGATATCTTTCAGACAGAGAATGAACACAAGACACAAGCTGATCCGTGTCTCAGCTCCATCATGCAAGTCATCAAGTCTCTCAAATGTAAACAACCTGTTTTTATAGACACTTCTGTTCTTTCAAAGAACATTTCTGATGCTTTTAAAAACATCTGGCTTATGCTTCATGTTGATAAAATATAACATCAGCAACTTTAAACTGATTTAAATTGATAATCAAATACGCAATAAAGTTTTAATGATTTAACCTTCACAGGTCACGTTGCATCCACACCGCAGAAATTATACTTGTTTCCAGTAAAGAATCTAAAGGCCCTTAAAACAGATAAATGTCACGTATTAGGAAATATATCTTGAATTAAGTGTTTTATATTTCATTGACAAAGTGTTTTATACTTGTTTAAAACATTTTAGTTATGCACACGCAACAAAAAACAAAGTTGTAATATCTTAATGAATAGGACAAAAATAGATGTATTGCATAAACATAATAAATAACTATCAATATATGATGAATGAAAACAACTCTTATCATCTTAAACTAGTTTGCTTCCAAAATGAATTGACTTTCTCTTTTGAGAACGTTTAGATGTATTTACTGGTAAACAAGACACAATGGAGAGAGTCTAAAACATCTCCTGACGTGACCAGACACTCAGGTCCACAGAAGTCACATGATCCTCTCAGCCGGCCAGTCTCTGTGTTACCACCTCACGGTACATGATGGAGATGTAGATGAAGAGGAGCAAGATTACGAAGAAATCATCCATGAAGCCAAGCAGGCCGACCACACCTTCTGGGATAAAGTCCAGAGGGGAAGCCAGGTAGGTCAGCGCGGCCACCAGACACAAGATAATCCTAATGCGGAACATCCAGAAGAGGCCGCCCACAGAGAACATCTCTCTGAAGGCATGGCGCAGTAGTGTGGGGACGTCCCGTAATCGATCCAGAAGCTGCAGACATTAAACACAAGCAAACACCAGCTGATGTTATACACTAGTTAAGTCAAGCAGACCAAGTTAAACAGTGTGACACTTTAAAATTAATATTTAGTCCATGTCTGTTTACACTGCATGTCGATGCTTTATTAAGTTAAGTAGTACAGGTTTTCCTCTTCCAAGAAAACAGACCAATAATACTGATGACATCATCTTACACACAATATTTGTCCAATCAGAATGAGAAGGTATCTGTAACTGTCAAACAATTTTATGAGATCTTTCATTACTTTTACAAATTCTTATTAATTATATTCCCCAAAAACACTGATTAAAGAAGAAAAACACAAACTCACAGAACGAGGCTGTCCAGAGAACCTCCGGTTGTAATCATTAATATCACTGACAATCTGAGCAGGTTCTACTTGCCCATCTTGTGTCTGAGCGCTGTGGCCGGCGTCTCGGAAAAGCGGGAAGAGCAGGGTCACCTGATCAACAGCCAACATACATCTGATCACTAACAGAACACCTTGTGTCCACACGGCCATTTTTAAACTGTAGGCAGATTTTTACCATTTGCCTGCAAATGGGGCAGTTGATTGCACCTAGCCAGGTTCCGTAACGCCAGTATGCGACGATGCACGGGCCTGGAATTAAAAACAGGACAATCAATATATTATCAGATCAATAGAAACAGATCAATATAGGAACGTTCCAGCCAGGTTCTAACCACAGAAAAGATGGCCGCAGTTGGTCTCTACGGGAAGAACAGCCTGCTGCAGACACACAGGACATGACATATCTGAGTAGTACTGATGTCTCTGCTCTGACGACACCTATGAGACAAGCATTAGAGTGTTTGTGATTTGGTGGGGCGAGATATCAGGGCATAGTGCATGTCAGTTTCAAACAAGTTAAAGAAACAGCTCACCGATAAATGAAAATTAGCCCTGAAATTAAATGTATATGCAGCGTATCGATCGCTAAATATGCTCAAAATAATTTTCTTTAACAAACATACTGTTTTGCTTCACAAGACATTTATTAACTCACTGGAGTTGTATGGATTACTTTTATAATGGATGGAGGCACTTTTTGGAGCTTCAAAATCTCAGGCACTATTCACTGCCATTATAATGCTAGGAAGAGCCAGGTATTATTTAATACAACTCCAACTGTGATCGGCAAGTCATATTCACCTAGAGTGGCTTTAACCTGATTTGAGATCAGCGCTCTGCGATATTTTTACACATGCGCTTGTGCTCACCATACAGATATAGACTGTAAGTATGAGCTTTAGCCACCGAAATAACATCAGGATTAGCCACGTATGCTCATCTGTGGACAATAGCTAGTGATGTTATTTCCCATCACAACTAGAATAACATCTCAAGCCATGTTAGTGTAAGTAAAAGGCTGAATCATAACGTCTGATGTTATAATGTCACGTTTGACATGCCTGGTCTGTTTGAAGTTGCTCTCTGACTACACGGACATGCTCCTGGTTCTCTGGGTGAATCCTCTGCTGTTCATTCCTGAGACAAGACAAGAATGAGAAAACAAGACGAGCATGTTGTTTATTATAATGTGTGTTAAAGGAAAAGATCTGCCATCATTTAATCACCTCATTCTAAACCTGTCTGACTTTCCACCTCTGCAACATTCTAAAGAAATGACATGCAACTACAAGTCGTGCTACATTACAATACACTGTATTTACTTCATCTGCAGCGATCTGTAGCTTTTGCCTCTCTATTAGCATCTCTGTTTGAAACATAAAAATTCCAATTAAGTTATTTTCTTAATGTGAATGACAAGTTTAAATTCTAAACAACAGCTGTAGGAACAAGATACAAACACTGCATCATTCCAGCACATTCACATGTGATATAATAGCCGGATCCTCTTTGTTTACAGATGTGACATAACCAAAGTCAAGCTGACATTTCCTGGGAAATCAGATTCAACCTTTCAAATGATAAAATCATTATTATAAATGTACAGTTGTGAAGGAGGTTGTTTTGAACACTGATCTGTTATGTACTTACTCAATAACTGTTTTTTAAACAAGAAAAAGTACAAATTTCAGCTTTGAGTCTTACTATGATTTGCATGAACAGACACAATTTTAAGCCACAACCTTCATTCACTGTAACGCATGGAAAGAAATTTTTCCTCACTTTCCTGTTTATCAGAGGGGACAGCAGATGATGACAGCACTTTTATTTTGAGGTGAACTATGCTTTGAATATTCTGTGAATGTCACAGCAGGTCAGCATGATGGTGTGCCGGATCTCACCTGCACAGCAGAGCCACCACACCAACCAGCAACGTCACACTGAGAACCAGAACCAGCAGGACCGGGTCACTCACACCCTCAATGAGAGACTCTTCATCTGAAACCAAACGATTGACGTCCAAACCCTCGTTTCCTTCCATGACACCTGCTCATATCCCCCTGTTCTACATGCAAAACAACATTTCACACTCAAAGTTTCACTCACATACAGATTCCCAGCACAAACATCTCAGCTAACAGTTTTAGGGCGTAAGAACGTTTCTCCAACGCTCCCTTTACGTTACACAACGTTACAATTGTTATCGTGAAAGTTCTAGAAACGTTCATTTTTTAGACGTCCTTGCTTATTTATAAGAAAGTCATTCCAACATTGTTTTGATTCTGTAACGTTTTTAAAACGTTCCACTAACAACTTAAAAACAACGTTTCTGATATTTATGATATATGTTGTTAAAATCGTTCTACTAACATTACTGCAAGAACGTTGTTAATAACTTTGAGAGAACTTCACCGAACGTTAGCCAACGTTCTGAGAATGTTGCCTGTCAGCTGGGGTCGCGTTATATGATCAGCGTACACAGATTTATAACAGACACAGAAAACACTTCCTGCAGTTTCAGCCCACAGATATAAAACAGCACATCTGTATGAAAACTCACAGCAGACACCCACCGCAGTTTCAGGCCTCAAGTGCACTTCAGCCAAAAAAATGATCCTGCGCTTGTGTGTTATGGGAGTCAATCGGTTCCGCATCGTTTTCTGACGTCACCCGGTCAAATTGAGGTCCGTGTTAATGCCTGTCTTGTTTTTGTTTTAACTGTAGAAATTGTAATTTTTATAAATTAATACTTACCCGTTTTTTATCGCTATTTCACGTAGTCGTCTTTCACGTAATCGTGTTTCTGCTGTGTGCTAATTTTTAGTCAGGCATTAGCTGTCCTGATCCTGCAGGGTGGCAGCTGAAGGACCCCGTCTGGGAAAAAACTCCTCAGAGTGAAGCCGGTGAATGTTTGTCTGTCACCGCAAATTTATTCCTCAAAATCACCGTTTCACCCGTTTATTCGACAAAATTTCACTCACAATCGGACATTAATCGGACTTTGAGTGTCAGGTCCTCTATTTCCCGTCGATTTCAGGCCGTTTATTTACATTCGTCTGGTGAAATTCGCGACCGAACCAACGGCGACATTTAAATCGGATTCGAATCGAATATGAACGTGCTGGAAACTCTGGATCGAGTCGAGCTTTGCGAAAGTCTCCTAACATGGGTAAGTTAACTGTTTTATCACCTAGATTTGGGATTAACGGCCCGTTTTTTCTTTGTTCCAGTCATGATGTGGGTTTACCAGACGCTGTTGTTTAACCACAAATCACGTGAAACTGGTTTTACAAATGCTTAATGTAAATGTTACCTGTTGTGCATTTTTACAAACACGAATAAATAAAATGAAATTGAAAATAATTATAAAAGGACTTTCAGAGAAGTTTCGGTTTTATTACATTGCGTGTCCTACATCTTTTTTTATTTCTGATATTTCTCATATAACTTCACATTATTGTTTCGTATCATCTTCTGTCCAACATCCTGTCAGTAGTTTGATACATTGAAATGTTTCTTGTCTCATCATCGATCTTTTACTACATTTATACTCACTTAAGACTGGTTAAATGAAGACATCAGCACTCAGATCAGTTGAGAGTTTTGTTATCAGCGTCTCTGTTGAAATGCCTGTTGATCAGTTAAACTCTTCACCAGTCTCTTGCTGTGTCATAGTTACTAGTATCACTCATTGCTTGTTTGTATTTCAATAGAGGGTCTTCCAGAGATTAAGTAACTGACGTCATAGCACGTGTTTATCCTGTTGCAGTGTGTTTGGAAACTTTGGGCTTGGAGATCTGAGCTGCTAATTAAAAACGTTTCAGTAGATTTAAGTACCATCATTGTGTCTGATGAAACGGTGAAGCTGATGTTACTCTAGCTGGACTGATCCTGTCATAAGTTAATAGAAGTTGACAGGTGTGTTGTATTAAACCGTCAGTACAGTAAGTAGGTGAATGAGTGCAGTTGTTTCTTGTGTTGACATGTCTCTGCCATTAAGCTGCAGGTATGGCAGCTTCTTAATAGGATTTGGTTATATCTGACACATGCATATCTGAGAGTGTGTGACAGTCGTCCAGTGAGGAGATGACGAGGGCAGGTCGATACCAGACACTTGTTAGTGCCAACTTAACTTCAGGAACACTAAAGGTCCCTAAAAACCCAGCCCACAAAATATGAAAATCTAATAATTCTTGTTTTGCAGGCCTAACTTTCAGTTCACTATCAAAACAAAAGGTGCAACAGACTTATTTGATTTGACATGGACTGACTCTGTGTGTGTCTCTCTGTTGGTGTGTCTCTCTGTTTGTGTGTCTCTCTGTTTGTGTGTCTCTCTGTTTGTGTGTCCCTCTGTTTGTGTGTCCCTCTGTTTGTGTGTCCCTCTGTTTGTGTGTCCCTCTGTTTGTGTGTCCCTCTGTTTGTGTGTCCCTCTGTTTGTGTGTCTCTCTGTTTGTGCGTCTCTCTGTTTGTGTGTCTCTCTGTTTGTGTGTCTCTTTGTGTGTCCACACTTCAGATATAGCTTGAAATCCAGTCCAAACTTTTGCTCTGTCTTTAGCCGGTCATAAAAATGAGAAGTGAAGATTGAGTGTTACTCGGGCTGTTGTTGACAGACGCCTCTGTGCGGGTGACACTGCTCTGGTTAACAGGATACACACTGCAGTGATTTACTGCTGGTTCTTGAACTGTTACACTTGTCTGAAACACAAGAGATCATTGTCACAAGAGAACAAGTGGCCTTTACATTATTGCACTATATCTCTGAGAGTGAAACATGAAAATGTAGTTTAAAACAATTCTTCCCAAATTGGAGATCAAAATGAACAGTTCTCACAGGAGAATTCTTAAGGGACGAACAACCAGATTTGAAGATATGAGTTGATTTTAAGATTGATTAAAGATAACTGCATAACAGTAACAGTTTGTTGCTGACGTCTGTACAACTGTAATGCAGAAAACTGTCTCTCTCTCTCTCTCTCTTTCTCTCGCTCTCTCTCTTGTAACTTAAACTGTCCTGAGCTGCTTAACCCGTTGAGTTATCAGTAATGATGTGTGTCAAGTCCTTCAAGATACCTGGTTTTGAAGATCTGAGTGTGTCGTGTGTGGTGCTTGAGCATGTAAATATAGGACTGTTACTTAATAATGTATTTATCTAGTTACTGTTAGTGTAGAGAAGTTGTGCTTTTCTGAAGGTATCTATGGCTACACTGTGTGTAACCCTTACACAGTGAATTTGGGTTCATTGTGCAGGAAAGATCTCGTAGAAGTTTGTTTTCAGGCAGATGTGAAGCGACTCACACGCCCAAGCCCGCTGTGACGT
>JAZGTK010016518.1:0-12692 GCA_036877625.1 Ambastaia sidthimunki
TTTTTATTAGCCCTGTTGGCCAGCTGTCCACAGAGATAAAATCACACCAGAAATGCCTGTGTATTTAGAGGTAAATAATCACCCAAAAAATGACAAAAAGTTTGTCTGTGAAATACAACTTTCTTTATGCAAATTAGCAGATTAAATTTTAGATTGTAAGAACATTACCCTGACTTTCCATTAAGTAACCCATTATTGGTTAATGGAAACATTAAGGAAACGTTCTTACAACCTAAAACAACACTGTGTCTACTGTATTGTCATAGTGTCAGTTTTGATTTTATACTGACAGTTAATGAGAATGACAGGAATGTTTATGTGAGCATGAGGTGTCAAACATCCTAAGGCATACACACATTATCTGTTTAACCAGAGACTTTCAGTCAGGCTTTCAGGCTAACACACCCTCTCTCTCTCTCTCTCTGTCTCTCTCTCTCTTTCTCTCTCTTTCTCTCTCTCTCTCTCTCTCTCTTTCTCTTTCTCTCTCTCTGTTTACATGCAGATAGACACAAGCTCACAAACAAACACAAACATTGTACATGCCGCTTTTGTGATAAAAGGTGCAACTTTGCTGTCTGGGATACAGATAAACTAATAACGTCTATAATCTCAGTGCTGATGTGATATATCAAATAAACTACAAATATATAAATCTAATCTCAGGTCAAACAACTTCTTTATTTACATTAGATTATTATACATTAAAGTAATTAGATAAGTACTGTTCTGCATACAGATGAATCTTGGCTCTGATTGGTTGAGAAGAAACCTTTAGTCAGTGTGGATTGGTGGGTGACAAATGTCACTCAGTAAACATTGTGACAACATTGTTTATTTGAGTGAAACTGGTACATGATTTCTGTTCTGATTGGTGCTGTGGTTTATTCGATTGTTTAGATGTTATTAAAACTTTGTGTTTTGGAACTGAATCGAATGTGAATGTGGCTCATATCTGTTGTGTTAAAATGGACATTCAGTCTAACTATTTAACATCTGGCTGTAAACAGGTGGGTAGCGTTTGAGAAAGCTCAGTTCTCAGGTGAGCTGTTTGTTCTGGAGAAGGGTCTGTATGCCAGCCCGGTGGACTGGGGGGCACAGAACTGCAGGATCTTATCTCTTCAGCCTGTTGTTTTGGTAAGAGGTTTTTGCTCTATTAGATTTTGTTGTGATTTTGAAATGAAATGTTTTTATTTATTGATGACGTGTCTGTTTGTATCTTCATAAATTTACTTGTTAATTTTTATGTCTCAGGATCAGGCTGATGGTCTGTCAAGATATAAGGTGAGTTTAACATGTTTAACTGTCTGTTATCACTATAACCAAGCCCATGTGTAATCTTCAGACTGTAATCACATGATTTCTGCACTAATTGTGGTGCATTGTGGGTAAATCTGCAGAATGTTGGTCTAAAAATTGTAAAATGTGTTACAACTTCAATAAATACGACAGTAGAGGAGTTTTGCTATCTGGAAAAAATGATCAAATTCAACTTTCATGCAGGTGTGGGGATGTGAACAATTCTGTAAAAGACGGGTGTTCATATTTTGTGAAATTCTGCAAGCACATATTTTGGGCAGGTGTGCTTAAGTGTTTGTGTGTTTCTGTGTGAACATGGCCATTTTTTAAATACCTATATGGAGATGTTGTTATGCTAGTCAACTAGATTCAGTCACGCAACTGTCCACAGGGCAGGCGGTCACACCGTGCCTGACCCTTTATCTGTTTAAAACATTTGTGAGAGAAAACGTGACTTCAACCAGTGTCATATGTATTTGTGACCCGTTCTGGCAAAATTAGTCACAATGAGCAAATTTTTAAAAATGAGTTCTTGCAATTTTTACATTCTTTCGATCTTTCACATTTGTTAAAAACCCTTTAAAAATGATGTATATGTCGGATTTAGACAAAAAATGAATGAGTTACACATTTTTGAAGCACCAGTTGTTGAGAAGAAAGCAGAAAAAAATGCATTTGTCATTAATTATTAAAATGAAAGGAAAGATTTAGGAAAGTTCACCTCTCGTTTTAGATCGTTTTAGACGTTTAACTGCTATTTGGAGCACTGGGATCGCTAGATAAGGGGCTTAATCAACTTGACCAATCAAATCGACTCCATTTTTTACATGCATTAATGTGAGGAGAGAGCTGTCATGCAATGACTGATAGACTTCTGAATTAAAGCCATTAAAGCTTCATTCTGGTGTGTTTTTTTAACTCTTTGCCTCTCATTGGTTCTCACAGGTCCAGTTATTCTCTGAACCAGGGTTCCAGGGAGAAGTTCTAGCCTTAGAAGAAAGTGCGGCCTTCCTTCCGGAGGACTTTAAGCCCATGTCCTGCAGGGTTCTAGCTGGGAGGTGGGAGCATTCGTCATACAACAGAACCTCAGTAGAATGTTACGCACGCGCAGAATCGCTCATTTTTGGTTTTGCATTTGTCTGTTTGTCTGTGTGTGAAGCTGGGTGATGTTCGACGGCCCACAGTTCACTGAAAACATGTATGTACTGGAGGAAGGAGAATATTCAAGCCCTGAGACTCTAGGTTTACTCAACGGAAACTGCCGGATCAGCTCAGTTCATGCGGTCGGACATGTGAGTACCGAGCAGAAGACCCTGCGGTGATATATTTGGGTTGTTCTTGGTGCTCCTGTAGCTCAATTGGTAAAGCATAAGGTTTTGGGTTCGAGTCCTAGGAACACATGTAATGTAAATGTAATGCTCTTGGTCAAAATGACAATGAATGTGGGACTGAGGCTTCATTCAACACATGTTATGAAGCCATACAGTAGCTTTGAATACAGTTATTCACTGAAAATCTGAACATGTGCCTTCGGTCTTGTCACAAGAAATAGAGATTCATCAACTCATCATTATTTTGAATCAGATCTTTACGATTTTTAAGATCTTTAAGATCTTTGGGACTAAGTGGCCATTTATTGTAATTGCACATAACAGAGCGACCGGTACAGATGATACTCATGTTGATTCGAGACAGTTTGAGGGTGAATAAACGATGACAGCTATTCCTTGCCTCTAAATATGGCATCTATTGTGACTAAGATCTTTGAGGACATTTTTGTTGAGTTTATGTGCTCTTTTACATTCACACTGTCTGTCTGTTTCTCCACTGTAGGAGTTTTCGATGCCCTCTATCACACTCTACTGTAAATTCAACCTCAAAGGACGTAAAATCATTCTGACAGATGGAGCTTTGAACCTGTCTCTGGCTGGTTTTGATGGGCAGGTCAAATCCCTATTGGTCAACGGTGGAATGTGAGTGATTTCTGTAGCATATTCAAAAGTGCTGTTTTATATTCCCTATAGTAAATTATCATCTTGTGTTATAGATAAACATCTTATTTAGTGCCATTTTGTGTCCGTTATATTGTAGTATGTTGGGAAAATGATAATTTTTCTCTTTATTTGTATGTTAGTTGGGTTCTGTATGAATACAGTGGCTTCCGTGGTCGTCAGGTCCTGCTTCATCCCAGCGAGATTAGTGATTGGCAGAAGTTCAGAGGCTGGGACCGGATTGGCTCTCTGCGTCCATTACTGCAGGTATGAAACTCCGCCCACAGTTCTAACAATTTTGAATCACGTGTGCATCGCAAAACAATTGTATAAAGACCACGATGTTATTGAAACACTTACAGACATTTAATTTATCAAAGCAAACGCCAAATACAGCTCTGAAATTAATCTGTGATGCCAAACATATTGAAGATTAATTTATGTAACAGACACTTTTCTCACCAGTGTCTCTACCAGTTGACCTACTGGAACACAAATTCTGGGATTTTATACATTAAATGTGACCCATGCTGGCAAATCACAATGAGCAAATCTTTTATGTAATTATTTTGCATGGTTCCATGTCACTTTTTCCTGGTTCTCAGTGAGTGTCATTACTGGGGTGTGTGTGATCAGACACAGTGGGGTGTTGGACAGTTTTGCTCTCAGGTGTGTAAGTTAATTGTTTGGGAACAGCATGTATGAATGCAAGTCAAACCCAACACATGTACATCGTGTGGACACAGACTTTCCAGTTGATCCTGAATGGATTAGCACAATTTCTGAGAGGCTTTAATAAGACCTGTAACGCTGTAAGTCTCCTATAGCTTATTTGTGCGTTCTCTCGTTTCTGGATAGAAACGGGTTTATTTCCGGCTGCGTAGTGCAGAGACGGGAAGTTTGATGTCTCTTTCTGGTCCCTTGGATGATATAAAGCTGGTTCGGATCCAGGTGCTGGATGAGTCCGGGGGTCCGGAGCAAATCTGGGTCTATGAGAATGGAGTACTGCGCTGCAAGGTATTAATGATCACCATTCCAGTTTAACTGAAGTCAGTGTATTACTGATCTCTGCTGTTGCTGATGTGCATCTCTCTCTCTCTCTCTGCAGATGGTGGAGGATTGTTGTGTGGAGACCTCTGGAGGTGTGGTCATGGCAGGTGGCAGGTTGAATATCTCACCTGATCCGGGCAAGGACAATCATTTCTGGAGCATCACAGGGGGTGGAATCATACGTAACAACTTTAAGCCCGACCTTGTGCTGGAGGTCAAAGGTCAGTACAGAAACCATCACTTTGTGCAATGATGTGGCGCTGTTGTACACAAGTAGAAATTCATTTGGTCTTGTGGTGCATCGTGATTGGCTGGTTGCATGGCTGTGCAGGGTGTCATGCTTGAGCATGTCTGGGTAGGTCACATTGACATGCAGATGGGCGTGTATGTGTGTCTGTCAATCAAACAAAGCCACACCCTTCACTGATGATCTCATAAGAACCTACTGATGACACACAGATGTTTCTTTTAGTAAAAATAATCAACCTGCCTTCACCTTCCACCCACATACACGCAGCATCCTGTCAAATGTAAAGATATGTTTGAATCTGTACTACTAAGGACTGCACACATTCAGACACAGTTACGAAATGAACATTTATTACACATTACACCCTTTATGGAACGTTAACAAAATACAAAATGCACTTTAGTTGTCCAATACATTGACGTTAAATGATCAGGCTGATAGTTTGTGATAATTGTTTTTTTTTTTATAAAAATACAGATGTTAAAAAATACAGAAAATACAAAAAAATAGTTGTTCATACAGATTTCAAATTGTATGAACAGATTTTACAGATGTTGAATTGTTAAACGTACCTGTTAAAAATTATATATCACTGCTTTGTGGTTAAACTAAAAGTTTATACGTATCTTCTTAAAAGTATACGTATCTACTAGGTTTAAATTAGGCCAGAAGAAAATGTTTTTTAAAAAACATTGTAAATAATTTTAAATACATTTTTGTACATGAACAGCATATGAGACTCTAGGACCCTAAACAACTAGCAAGTGAATATTGTATTGAATTATTTATTTGGACTGACTGTTGTGTTGCTCATTTGTGTCAGTGGATTCAGAACGAGGCTGTTTGAGGTTCAAATTACAGTGAAACGTGAACCAACCTGTTGTCGACCAGCCCAGCGGAAACTGTATTTTGCTTCCACCTATTGGCCATGTAGTGTGTTACACCTTATTAGACTTTCATGAGCTCTGAAAATCTGTTAGTATTGTATTTAAAAGCACATGTAATACCTATGAAACTATATGAGGAGCCAGTAAGAACTAAAATCTTAAATGCCTCAGATGTGTTTAACCTTCTTAATCTTTTTTCTTGCAGGTGGGCAGCAGTATGATAAAAACCAGGTGATTCTGAACACGTATGATGAACACAAACCCAACCAGAGGTGGACTGTGGAAATCCTGTAGTGTTACTGCACAGTCACTCCAGCAGAATCTGAAACTTAATATGTCTTAAATCAAAGGCACAGACTGCCAGTGATGGGATTCATTTACTTGGCTGGAACTCTGGGTCTTTGGAAGACATCCATCAGATTTGAGCTTGTACATGAGTGATGTCTCTGAGGACTTAACTTCTGGACTATAGACTACAACAGGGACATTAAAGTGGTCATTTTTACTGTATATGGTAAGACGTGATGTGCTGATCAAAGCTTAGACCTGCCCCACTTTCACATTCAAACATTTGAAAGGCTGTTAATCTGCATAAACAGTAACGCAATTATAAACCGTTGTGTCTGCAATGCAAAGATATTACCATAGGGGGCGCTGTAGTATTGGAATAATTTTGTACATGCACTTTAGGTGGTGTTTTTATTTTTAGTGTTTAGTTTTTAGTATTGGCTGCGAACTGGCGGACAACAATGGGACCATTTCCAGTAAGTGCCGGTTAAAGCTGTATTAGATATAAGCTGTATTTCATCTGTTTATGCTGATCTGGCATCAGTTCACTCCAGTTCAGGTACTGACAACTACTGGTAGAGAAACTGATCATCTGTTCTGCTGTCAGAGCATTTTTTTCACATTTATTAAAGATATGTCTGTTTTTTTTAATAAACAGTAAAATAATTTTAGTGTTGACTAAAGTTTCAAGCTGTGCTGTTATTTTGTTTTCCTTGGCCTACTTAAATTACGTAATAATGATGCAAAATAAAAACACTGTGGCGATTACGTTAGATAAATGTTTTTAATCCCTGAAAATGCCCGCGTTCAACAGCTTTAACAGAACTGCTTTAAACCACAAATACAAAAACACATCATAACGCAGAGACATGGCACAGCCGCAACGTTTTTTGGGGTGGGTTGCCATAGTTACACTTCCTGGTCCTTTGTGATGCTAACCACAGTTTTTCCACAAGCACGGCCTTGCTCCGCTTTCTGAAAGGTCTGTGACACCTGAGGAAATGTGAAGACTTCCTCCAGCACAGGGTGGATCTAAAAACAAGATCATGATCAAAAAAGTTCAAGTGCAGGGTACGAAGAGTCGCTTTAATTAATTATAAGCTTTAATTAAGCATATACTAATTCACAAATCTAAAAACATCTAAGCAAACTTCAGTATGTTCACATCAGGTGGTGCTACAGTACAGGCAGGTGTATCGGGCTTTATTTGGGTGTGGTGTAATGATTAAAAGTCAGAGCTGATAAACTAAGTTTGACCTCAAAAAGAGCAGAGCATAAACAACAACAAAACAAAACAATTCAACATCTGAAACTAATAAAGAAATGATTTAGGATTATTAATTATTGGTGCATAAACCAAAATGTAGCTTTATAGTAAAGGATCATAAAAAAACAATAAACAAATGTCTAACTTGATGTCTAACAAAAGTGTCACAGGGAAAACATTGTTAAACATTTTAAAGCAAGATCTTTCGCAAGCACAGTTGTTTGTTTTAAATCAAACAAACCTGATGACCAAACAAACACAGGACATGCAGGCCCAACACACATTGTGTTAAAGAACTAAAACTTCAGATACATTTTATTGTGTTGCTTTTTGTGTGACTTGTGAGATTTGTTTTTCCAGCTTTAAAATGGTGTTTATTACACTGACTGTTTACTCTCCACACAACATTTTGTCTGTTTGTTGTCTAAAGCCGTCTTAATAATGAACCTTCTTTACTGAACTTGTCTGAATGACTTGTCTTAAATGATTTGTGTCTATCCTGTTTATATGTCTGATATCAGATCCATTCTAAACAAACACGCACAAGGTAACTCAAAGTTTTTTCCACTTGCTGTTATGGAATAAACATTAATTGCTCATGTTTTTTGTTTAAGACATGATCACGTTAAAGGCAACGTTAAGTTCTTCAGCAACTCAAACTAAGAGGGCTTTAGTTCATTAAAATTAATTGAAATGCAAAGTTAATTAAAAATATTTATGATTCTACCATTCACTAATTAAATTTGAGCTAATTTGTGACATTGACTTTAAACACTGTTAACACAAACACCAATTAATTAAAGACCAAACATCAAATTGGTCCATAAGTTCAGGTTCCCGAACCTTTATTTATATTTTCTTAAAACCTCATTCATTGTGTTATAATACTGAATTCATTAGTTTGTTTGTTTGTTTATGTTTCTGTCAGTACTTTACACAACAGGTTTCATGCACGTCTATACTAGTGCCACACATTTTGCATACTGCAGCCTACAAACATTTGCATAAAAACACAAAGGTTTTTGTGTCAAAGAACAAAGAAGTTGTTCAAGAAGTTGTCAAGAAGTTGTGGTGGATTTTCTGATAAACCCCCAACCCACTGCTATTACTATGTTCAGTCAGCAAACCAGACTTGCACCCACATTCGACCGTTAAAAAAAGCCTCAAGCACAAACTCCTTAATGTATACATACATTATAATGTGTACCTTATATATATATATAGTATTTAACTGTATACGTTACATATAACTATATACATTATTATATACAGTTGTGGTCATAAGTTTACATACACCTTGCAAAATCTGACAAATCACTATCTTAGAATTGTAAGGTTCTGACATTTTTGTCAAAATTGAGTTATTGACATATTCTTACTCTAATGTAACTAACTTACACTATTAAAGGTGTTTTATTTTTAAAAAAAATGCATTTTGGGTGTTTAATCTGAAAAACAAAAAGTTCAGTTTTGGTATTCACAATGCAATACAAGAACTTTAAACCTCAATATCTCAAAACTGGTCATAACGCAGATAGAACCTTATAATTCGAAGGTAGCAAAATGTTGACAATTTAAGAAAAATAAGACAAATTCTGAAAATTAAGGTTTGTTTTTAATTTAGTACTCCCCTAAGCAAGCATTTCATTTCACAGATATTCACATAGTCCACTGCATAAAATAACCACATTTACAAAAATAACCCAGTTCTAAAGTTTAGATCTAATTCTTGCTTTGTGATGCTTTATAGTTTTAATTGCTGTCCATATTTATTTTCCAGTCTGCTTTTATTAATATACAAACATAAAGGAAATATGTGCACACACATAAAAACTCAGAAAAGAAAGTCTTCAGGGAAAAGTCAGTATTTTGTGTGACCTCCTTTGGCACTAATCAAAGTCCTGAAGTAATTCGATTAAAATTAGAAATTAGGGTTCTTTTCTAGCTTTACAACAACTTGTCACGTCAGTCTACAGAAGCTGTTTTTCTGATTGTTTTATTCTACTGCATACAAATGCCCTGTATGTTTCTGGTTGTATTCTAATAAAGAGACTATATTAGATCCATATGCGTGTGATTTATATATTCATATATACAGGATGTGTTTGCACATAGTGTATATGGACTATTTATATTTACATGTATGTACATGTGTTCTTTGGGATTCGAACCCACAACCTTTGCGGTACTAAACAATTGAGCTGCACACTCAATAGGAACACGTGTACATATTTACAATATTATTGTGTTATGTTGAACTAATACTGCATAAAGTTTTAAGCAAAGCGTGTTTGTCTGTTCTGTCATCAGTCTGGTTTGTGGAGTTTGTGGTGGGGTTAAAGAGCTGGGGATGTTTTTTTTCTCCCCAGTACTTTCACTTAGTTTCTTTTCTTTGAAGCCTCTTTAGATGTTAAAATCTAAAGAGCATTTTGGGATGGAAGAAACACTTCTAAGTAATTCATACAAACTGTTAATTATCTTTTCCATGCTTAGAAACCGACAAGCCAAGACAAAAGATAAAAGTTTCAGACTCATGGTTTCTATGTCGGTAAATGCAGAAACTGAAGACATTGCGGTAATGACCGATTAGAGATAATTGGACGTCAGCGAGGCCACCAAAAAGGTGTTATGTCACCCTCCAGTGTCGCGTATAGTCCTGCGATGCTCAGACTGTCTATCAGAGAGGTGTTTTCACTTTAACTTTAAATGAATTAACTTAGTTATGATGCATTATTCACTTAATAAAGATAAAAGTGTTGCTCACCGTAATACATAATATTGCCCGATTTGACCTGTGTATTGAGGACCAATAGTGTCCAGCATGTATAATGACATTGTTACCTTTAACTTAATTGCACAGAAATATATAATTTGCCATTATATAAGTATTTTCTAACACTACCAGACATTCTGAAATGCATATTTTTTCAGAAATCATACAGTGTGAGCTTTCAGGTGTTCAGCAAATGTGAAAATATTTCCTGTAACTGTTTTCTGCAGGTGTTTCAGGCACTGAAGGAGGGAAAAGATTTCTGCTACTGAACTTTGCAAGAAATGCATCAATCGAATACAGAGAAGGAGGATCCTGAACGAATATATCACATCACAGAGGAGAAAGCCATGGAGCAAACACAGAGAACAGACAGCAGTGTGTGTCAATTAATATGTATATAATGTATATAATCCTGCTTGATTAATAAAAAAAGTCATTGGCCATTTGTCTTGCTCTCTCAAGGTCCAGCTCGAAACCCCTGGAGTTATGCAACCTTGTACCACGAGTAGAACAGAGGAGATGCGGGTTCTGATTGGCCAATCGCAGAAGGAAGTTCTGGAGGAAGTTCTGCAGCTGTGGCGTCTCTCAGCTCTTTCCTGTGAGTGCAGAAGGTCTCTAAACGCTCATCTTATTATTCACACCTTCATAATTTCCAGAACAATGTCATTATTTCACCTGTTGTCCTTCAGAGATTCTTATTTGGTAAGGAAATTAGTTATTTTAAAACTGTGTGTTAGTCAGATGTTCCTTTCAACACAATAAATGTGACTTCAGATGTAAATGGACTTAAATCCTTTTATGTAAATGTTAATCTGATATTTTAATACATCTTGTTCTTATAGAGCTTTGGGGTCAGATATGGGAGGATCCACACGCAATCCTGGTTCTCTGTGTGAAGTCGTGGCTTTGAATCCCACATATGGCCTTATCTCCCGTCACTGACTCATCCCTCCAGACAATTAAATGGACGTGCCGGGAATTATGACCAGGAATGTGAGCTCATTTATATTTGTACTTCAATGAGGTGCTTAATAGATTATACTAAAACTAGTTTACTGTTCTTTACTAGTCTTACCTGTAGACTGCCCAGAGTCTGTTTAAGCTATAACCAGAGCTCCCCATTCAGTCGTCCTGAGGACTTTGATATGAGAGACCTATGTGTTGACATACCAAAGGCAAAACGTTTTTCAGCCCAGCCACTGGTATCAGTAACATCTAACATGTATTACAACATTTAGAGATTTGTGTGATGTTGCAATAAAGTTTCTATGGTGTTAGGAGTACAACGCCCTGGGCCTGTCTACAGAAACTCTGGCCCAGTTGAGTCAAATGGCAGCCATGTTTAAGGAGGCGGGGGGCGGATTCGAGAAGTTTCCCACACACACGTGCGCACACACACACACACACACAACAAACACTAAATTGTCATGTTTTGTGTTGCTGTGAGGTAGCATCCAACATGGCACTGTTTGACGGGCTTGAATATGGGATAAAATAAAACCTAAGCATTTCTAAAACCAAAAAGACATTGTGTACATTTAAATAATTTGTTTGATCATCTCCATTTCGTCTCCCCAGGCCATCACAGTTCAGTAGCTTCACAGAACGCCACCACAAGACACAAAAATGTTAACAATGTCGTCCGTAGAAGAATCCTGTCAGAGAACTGCTTCCTTCTGAAACAGTGCCTCTCCAGAAGAGGAACTGATGTTCTCTCAGATCCTGAACAATTCTTATTTTTTTATATTTTCAAGAATAAATCTGAACTGATGATAGGAGGTCACGTTGGTGATGAGTGCTGTGAGAGTGAGTGCTGAAGATATTAAGTTTGTTTTCATCTCTGTAGATGTTCTCCTCACGCCCCCCATCCCTCTGACATCATACAGGAAGACAACCGAACACGCGACATCTTCACCAGAAATGGATTCAAGATGGAGGTCCAAATTTCCATAGAGGTCCATCCTCTGCACGTCCTTGAGGGCTCAGCTGGCTTAACTTGTCTAAACACGGTTTGCATCACCTGATTTAACAGGTGAGTTAAAACTGAGCTGAGATAAGTCAGGGAGTCTTGCGTGGTCACAACACGTCTGAAGGACGTTTAACCCCCAGCTGAATGACCTTTGATTGCAAATAGCTTTTCACCTCAAGCAATATAAACAAACTTAACCTGACTCACCTAATAAGCTCAAATGCAAACAGATTAACTGATTTGTTGGACCATGGGGGTGAACTATTGAACTATCTATGATCTGTGTATCAAAACAATTCTAAAAATACATATAATGTCCTTAATATGTGTGTGTATAGGAAGTGTTAATGTTTACGCTATAGGTTTGCCCGCCTTCACCGTGCCAACGGCCCTGTCATACAGATTTCCTTCCTATCAGCCTGCAGCTGATTGGTCAAACACTCCAGGACTGTAAGTTGTTGACAGTAGCCCACTGGTTAGAGCACCAAGTCAAGTTTCCAGTGATACGTTTCCATGACGATTTAAATGAGGAGGAAAGATCAGTCAGAGAACAGACACAATAAGGTCATAACCAAACACTGAAGCAGATGATTTTAAGTGAAGAGGGACTAATACATATTTAAAATAAAATAAATATTACACAAAAAATTAAATATTAATTTTGTATGTATTCTCACACCAAAAATCTGTTTTTAGTTAAATTTTTATATTGTTTTTTAGGAGATTGACCACGAAACAGGGCAGGTTTGTGAGAAGCAGGAGCTACATTTTTATAGGTCAACGCATGCATTTCTTTTAACTGACCAAAATCGAAACTCAAAGCAAGATAACAAGATGCAACTAACAGATCGCAAACTATACATGCCTACACACAGACGACAAAGCATTACAGTATTGTATCGTCAGTCGCTTAGCAACATG
>JAZGTK010016520.1:0-12691 GCA_036877625.1 Ambastaia sidthimunki
AAACTAGCGTGAGACACATTTGCAGTCACCTCGCTCAAAGTGTCAACATCTGTATGGCTGGAGTTCAGCGCAGGAGTCAGCGTTGCATGCGTTGCATGCGTTACCTCTGTTAGCGCTGTGATGAAAGGTCAGATGAGGTCAAAACAAACACACATTGTCATGGCAATATCACTTCTCAAGGTTTTTGAGACTTTAGCACCTCTGAAAACAATCTTTCAAGATCTCAGTGTACTGAAAGTGATGTTTTTGCAATCTCTGACACCCGAGACCCCCCCAACCTACCTCACCCCCATCTGAGAACATGTGCAGCCCGTGTATGGAAATGCGAAGGTGTTCAGTGGAGGGTCAGAGCACCTGAACATTGTCTGCGGTTCATTGGGGCTTCCAGTATTGTGTGGGTGGTAATGTCATTAACCAGGTGAGGTATGACTATCTACTCTACTCACTTTACTGTACCTCTATCTTACCTATCTAACCTTATCTAACCACTTCCACTCAAAAACAGACTTTGACTCATCCTTATGAAAAAGAACTCAAATTAATTAACTCATTACAAAACTACAGTGGCAGACAAAAATAAAACTTACTGGCAATACTGTAGATTTTATCAGTAGAAGGTTTATCTTATTATCTGTACTGAAAGAGCACAAAAAATGTGCTAGTCGACATAAAAAAAATTGCACTTGTCGCTTAACTAAAAATAAATGAAAACATAATGGTGAAGGGTAAAGCAATAGCAAGCTAGCTTTGAAAGCATAAGATCCCACCATTCCTTGATGGGCAAGTGGGACATCCTATTATTACATTCAGACCAAATGCAATGATGGACGAACATTTAATGGTCCTGCATCTTCCACAGAAGGCATATAAATATATTCAGAGCACTTTATTTAGTGCCTGTTATCAGGATGTGAAGAGACTTTCAAAAACAAAATCGCCTACCCCTGCCGTTTAGTGTTATTTTTATCTCTTCATGTTTATTGTTATGCTGATAATGTAATATGTAACAAAAAGTGTATTAAATTAGAAAAGAATAAAAAGGCTACATTTTTATTTATCTAAATAATGTATCATCTATACTGTGAAAAGTTTTACCCTTGAAAGACTTTTAGGGTTGTGTGAATCGTACAGATTCAAGGTGACTACTAAGAATGCCAAAATAATGCTGCATGCTGGTATTAATGACCTCGTCTTCCACCCCAACACAATACTTCTGTTTTCTGTCCACTGATGATAAAGAAGAAGGATTCAACAGCAACCGGACAACAGTTCAGCCCACACTACCTTCAGTATTGTGTGTGCGTGGCTCCTTTACAATGTTTGCCGTTGTTTCTTAGCAACATTAACACACGTGCTTTGCAAGATTGTTGTACCTGAACCCTTATTAATAGATACAAACCGTGTCTCTGAGTGTGGACAAATATTTATGGTCCTGTGCCTTCCACAGAGGATATATACTTATAGAATATATAAGCATATATTATATAAAAATATACTGAAGCTATTTAGTGATGCTATCAGAATGTGAAGAGACTTTCAAACCAGCATAACAAAAAATATTTTTGAAAAAATAAAATAAAAACAAAATCGCCTACCCTGCCTTTAAATATTAAAGTGTGCAATATTTCACACAGCAACACACTTTAGATAAAAAACATAAAACTGTCAAATTGTTAAGCTGCAAACCTTTTGAGAGCAAGTTTGACTTCCTTTTTAACTTATTTAAGCAAATCCTTTGAAATGTCAAAACCACTCACTGGTTTTGATCCCAATTCATAGCACATCCCAGCACCTATCTTTCTATCAACAGCTTCATCTTCCCACAACTTTGCAGACAATGAATCTGGACTGTGAAATGAATGACATTGATGGTTACACAGTAATTATGTGACGCCCCCTGGTGGTTACAGCTGTTTTTTAATGGCATTTCTTCTAATGCAGCTGCAGACTGAAACATTCCTGCAGTTTCTGTGTGCTGACAGCAGGGACTGATGCAAGTGTACAGAAGCGATCCGTTTATAACGCAACATCTCTTCTACAACTCTTCAATGTTGTACGAGGGCACATTAATACAAATATATGATTTATTATAAAACACTGTCATATTTCATAAAAAATAGGAATATTTTGATTTGATATTGACTTTCAAGTTACTTGAGATCTAAAGCTGTTAGTATCAATATTCAAATATTACCACATATTTGAGGTACAATATTTGACATATTTTAACACACATAAGAAAATAATAACACACCTATTGGGAGAAGCCACAGGTGCCAGAAACTCTCTTCATAAAGTGTGCTGATCAGATTTCTGAATTGAGGGAGTCATCAATATCTCAACCTTCACTCCTTTCCCATCTCAACTCAATTACCAGCCACTGTTCTCCCCAGCGAGAGCAAACTCAGTCTCCACCATCTCTCTACTTACACCTCCATCAGCTGCCATGAAACAGTCTGATCTCATGCGGGTAACTGAGCTGCTACACGTGCCAAAACATTGACTAAATGCACAGAGTGTGTGAAAATCTTCAGCTCTTTGTAGATGAGCTGCAGGCAGAGATTGTGTGAACGAAGCTGATGAAACACTCGATTCGAGTGACAAAAATCCACAGTGACGTTCAAAGCTCAGGTCCAATTTCCAGGTTATGTCAGTTTGTCTTCATTCGACAAATACTTTCCAAACAATCAATATCGAGAAAAGTCTTGCACAAACATTACGAATCCACACAGAATAAAAGCTCAAAACATGCTACATGAAGACATCACACAGCATTTATCAAATCATGATGCGTGAGTTCAGGAAAGACTGAGTGATGGACAGTCAGAGAAATCAATAGTGTAGAGTTCAGAAAGGGAGAACGCATACCTGAAAGAGGATTATCCTGTCGATGAAGTGTTATGTGTTTATTTCTTATTCCTAAAGATTTTCTATATGTCTATTACGATATTTCAATAAAATGTGCACGAACACACCTCCAGTGCTAAAGCTATCAAGCTCATTACATGCGCGAGCTCTAATCTAATTGGCTGCTTTGTGTTTCGGTGGCAAAAACAATTCAAGCTTCAATTGGTCAAATGATAAAATTAAACACAATATACACCCGTTTAATTTTTTATATATTACTTATTTGGGGTCTTTTAGGTGATTGTAAATAAAGTTTATTTTCACATTTATGCTGAAGGTGGCGCATGACGCAAGAAATAACGGCTTCTGTCAAAGGTCACGTGACAGGAAGCGTCAGCGCGTGTTAGTCGCTGTTTCTCAGGTATGTAAAATTAATTTTCATTGTTAATATGTTACAGTTTTGCTCAACACAAATGCATAGAACTGTTTGCTGTATTCACTGTCATTGCATTATTTCACTAAGACTTATATTTTTGTAAAGAGGAGGGTCATGTGATTTTGAGTCTTTGTAAAGTAAAGCCTTTCAGTGAAGGTAGTAGAGCTGAGGAGAGCGTAAATCAACAGTCACAGTGAAGCTTGAAGAAAAGCGTGAGTGTGAGGAGCTTCTACAGCAGAAGCCCATGAAGGCAGTGCTTTAGAATTCAGCTCACAGTTACCTCTTTTCCACCAGGGCCGTGCCGGTGCTGGTGCTGGTGCTGGTGCTGGTGCTGGTGCCGGTGCTGGAGTTGAACTGGTTCTGGTCCGGCACCAGCACCCGCACGCATTTACACAGGTTTCAGCCCCGAAATTTGTAGCAAAATGTTACTATGGTTACATTCACTTAGCGCTCTACAACCTTTCGTTATTTACGAATTGAATTGTCTTGGAGTGAAAGTCTGTTCTGATAGCAGAGACCTGCTCAGCTTGAGGGAGTCGTGATCTGCTTTGACGTGTTGCTTCATTACTGAACCACAGTTCAGCATTAAATGCATGTGATGTCATTAATGTCTCAGTATTTCTCTGAGTAGAAGTGCGCGCACGCACACACACACACTGACAGACACACACACACACACACACACACACTGATAAGTGCAAATTATTTTGAGAGAGAAGCTTTGTTTAGGTTTGTAAGCGGACCGCTAAAAAATACATTAAGCACAAGGAAACAGTTTGTTTACCTAGTGGAATAGACATCACTTTAAGAGCGTGCCAATAATGCTTAAAATGCTGCCTTTAAAGACAGCTCTTATTTCTCTACAACATTTTTATTATAAATGGTGGCTGTTTTTACGAATACTCACATTACAACTAACATAATCAATCCAAACAGGAAATGACATTAGTGTCCCGCCTTCCTCAAGATGAATTAATATTATTGGTTTATGATGATCTATTGCTGTCTCATAATGTATGAGAATTCCAGCGGACCTTCACATTCTTTCATCTGGAATAATGAATGATGTCATAGAATGGGAGTGGCTACACTCATTCCTAAAAGAGCCGTGTCAACAAATGATGTCTTGCGTTGCTTTATGATAAATTTCACTGTCAGCTGAATGTCTGTTCTGTCCATAAGAGGTAGAATAACAACTTTTCAGGCAGTTGTAGGGGCAGTTTTTAAAAGCAGAACTAATATGAAGAACTGTCAGAAATAATGTGTTTCAGGCAAGTGTATAAATGAAGACAGTTTTGCAGTTAGACTGGTACAGTGTCTTCTGCAGTAAATAATAGCCACACACACAATCTGTGGCTGCAAACCTTTGCAGAAACCTCTTCTATTCGCAAGTTGTATGCAGCTCGTTTGCATGTTTATCAAAAAGTTCAGCTAATTTGTTTGCAGCTACAGATAAAAGTTCAGTACTGTAAGCCCAATTCTACACGTTTTACCATTTTTGGATCCACACTGCAGAATTTTTGGATTTTTCAGGTTGAATCTGTGTGGAAAATGTAGAAGCAAGATTCCATCTGGGCCTAGTAATGTTGAGGTTATTGCATGTTTTTGAGCAGGAGTCATTAAAGACTTCAGAGGTTGCATGTTTTAAATGTGTCACGAGGGGGCAGAAGTGTTTCAGAGCTGTGGTGACCAGGCAATTTTCTGTTCCGTATGTAAGTGTGTTATGAAATGCTGGGCCACTGTCAAAAGCTTAATAAACAAATAGCATTGTCATATTTCAGTAAATTTAGGTAAAGAATTGTTTAATTCACTAATTACTTCTGAAGGGCAAACGCCTGCTGTCAGATTATAGCAGAATGATTGTAAGCTTGTCAAACTGAATAACTGTCATTTAAGCTCTTATATTCTAATGATGTGCTGTCACAGACAGAGTTCTGCGGTTCTGACCCACTGATTAGATGCTTCATCTAACCATGAATGCAGAGTGAGTAACTGGAAATTGAAATGTGTCATACATCACAAGGAATTTGTTCCTCAGGGTCAGTTTTAATATCAAATTACGCTTGAATAAAACAAGTTTATTATAGCGATACAGAAGAAATTCAGAGCCCGTGAGAACTACAGTGGCTTTATTCCCAGCTAACAGGAAACTTTCTCAAAACTTTGGCTAAGGCCAGGTCTTGAAGGCCAGTCTTCTGCTCTCTGCTGCAGATGAAGCTGAGGTTTGGTGTGTTCTGTTGAATGAAGCTTCATCTACAGACTCTGATCTTCTTGTCCTCTTGTTGTTATGTGTCTGAACTAGATCTAGTTTGCTTTTGTCTTTCTAGACTTTCACTTGAAAATGCACTGAA
Organism: Ambastaia sidthimunki; assembly: GCA_036877625.1. Lineage (NCBI taxonomy): Eukaryota > Metazoa > Chordata > Actinopteri > Cypriniformes > Botiidae > Ambastaia > Ambastaia sidthimunki. Next base: position 5,635 of record JAZGTK010016520.1, read on the forward strand.
TACTGAAACCAGATGCTGTAGTGTGATTTCCACACTTCATGAAGCAGCACAATAATTGGAGGTTTCTTGAGTAGCATGTTTTTTTTGGTTGTTATATGGGACGCCGGGCCCCTGTCCATTTTGGATAGTTGAAAATTCCAAAATTCAAATTTTTTTCAACATTTACTCACCTTCATGTAATTCCAAACCTGTATAACTTTTTTGGATTTTGATGAACACAAAAGATATTTTAAAGTATGTTGGTAACCAAACAACAGTGGCACCCATTGACATCAATTATATGGACACAAAACCACTGAGACATTTCTCAGAATATCTTCTTTTGTGTTCCACAGAAGATAAAAGTTCATACAGGTTTGGAATGACACGAGGGTGAGTAAATGATGGAATATTTCTATTCTTGGGTGAAATATTCCTTTGCACCTGGAACATTCTTATAATAGGAATGTTTGATATCACTCTGATTCTTTATTTTAAACTACCACCAAATTCTTTTCCAGGTTTTTTGATGTCCCATCCAGAAATTTGACGAAGTGCTTCCGCTCGCATCACTGACACCTCCATTTATCAGCTGTATCTGGAGCTGAAGCCACAGTCATGGCATGGCCTGCGCTGAAGATGAGAGATGAATGAGATGCAGGTGTGTTCAGAGCTGCTGGAATAATTCAATAACACTGACAGACATTCATCAGCCATGAAAACAGGAATCAGGTAAGTGAAGCATTTTTAAGTAACACTAACACAAACAATGAATTCCATTAGTTTAGAAAACAGCAGCCATCCATCATGCCACCAACCAGCATTCAAATCAGCATTCAGTCCCTTCCAAAAACCCCCGGTGACCTTGACAACCATCCTGTCGCCAGCCCAGTCCTGTCAGCACTCATGTTTTATAACCGGGGCCGTGGCATATCAGCACTGTTGGCATGTGAGGCAATCAAATCAGAGCAATCAGTTAATGCACTGGAGACGAGACCGATCCAGACAGAGAAAAGATCACAGTCTCTGAGTGTGTGATAGGAACAAGCCCCCACTGCTGGTGTTCTTAAGAGGTGAGCAGACAGTTGTGCTCTGTGTCTCACACTCATCAGAGGCTCTAATGACCTGAAAGAAAACAGTTGAAGAGTTTGACTGGATTTCACGTGGCTGTATCTCCATCCACTCAGGTGGATATTTGCTTTAGTGCAGCTGAGTAGGGCTAGTAATAAGGTTATGACTTAACATTGTAAGAACGTGTAAATAATGTAACCAAAGTGTAGTTGCTCATTGGAGGTTTTTTGTGGTTTACTTTACAGTTATGCAATTAGCAGATGCAAAATGATAACAATTTTGGTTAAATGAAAGCAACGTACTGTTTCATTAAAATTTCAGTTTTACAAATCTCTACTATTTTGCAGTGTTTTATATGCTACTTAGATATAATTAACAGATACAATAAGTTTTAAGTAAGCCCAGCTAATAAAACAGCTGAGGCAACATTTAGCAGATGGAGATTTGGGGAAATGTAATTTTTAGTTAACCTTCTCCTCTGAAAGGCCCTCTGGGGGCCAGAGCGGGACACAGTCAGTTCACATAGTGATGGGTACAGCTCTCCCCTTCCTATGTGCTTGGTGGAGATGCCAGCCTGGCATTTGTTTTCTTCATTATCTGTAGCTCTGCCTGTCCTTCCAGATGGACCCAAATATCAGCTCACCCTCCCAGCAGCTTTAACACTCAGGGTTCCGTGTCCTCCTCCATTGCCCTTGTAATTACTCACCAATAAACAAATAGATGGTTCCATTATTGAGTTCATTATCGTTCGTATAGGCCAGAAGCATCTGGCAATTTCCTGCCCCAGCATTTGTCAGCTTTGCACACGTACAGAGATGCAAAGAACCTTACAAAGGTTGAGGAAGAAAATATCTAATTTTTGCTCATTATCTTCTGTGTACTGTCCTCTGCTCCATACATTCTGTTTAACACATTTCTCAGGCTGTTAGAAATAACTGTCAGGAAATGCCACAGCCTGTTATAATAAAAGCACTTTTTCCAAGAGAAGTACTCAGAACACTTCTAAGAAGTTACATTTTCTTTGAAATAAAGAGGTGAACCTAAACACAGCAACGTGTATATGAAAGCTGCTTTCAAGCCTTTTTCAACACGGCACACCAGCACTCTTCTGTGACCAAAGCAACCCACAACATGCCCATAGAAATGAATGACAAATTAATTGGTTTATGGGTAGGATAGACAGTTTTGAAGAAGCTAGCAACAGCAAGCTAGCTTTGAAAGCATAAAATCCCACCTTCCATTCAGAGCCGTACCAAAGCCACATTTTTATTACTAAAATTGTTAAGCTAGATAGTGGCATGGAAATTGCACACTTCACATTATGACTTGTGATTTGGTTATCATTACTCTGTCAGATAACTACTGTCTATCTGTTAACCAATCGAAATTGAAATGCATTTTCGCATAAAACATATCAACATGCACAATCTATACCGGCACTATAAAGATCATCACAGTGATAAATTACTGTGACCTGCATATATAATTGGCAGAAATTGCTACTGTTGTAGTCAGACATTGAGGGTTAATTTACATAATTATTCTACAAATGAGGCAGAACATATGATGGTTACTCAAAAGAAGATTGACTTTGACAGTCCAACAGCCATGAATGGGTCATGACTGTAATTCATTTATAATTTTCCAAACGCTGGTTCAGTGAACCCAAAACATGTAATACCATTCAGCCACAATTAAACATGATGGCTTACAGTGTATATTCTGTGATCATACATGATGTCTATAGCAAACAATTCATTCTTTGCATAAACCTGTTTCATAGCTCAGTCTGTAAATGCTTATTTGAATTCAGCTGACAGAGGTTGAGCAGAGAGGCTGTCTGCCGAGCACAGAGGCTGAATTCTCTTTTTGAACAAGGATAAAAGATTGAGAAGCATTCTAGCTAATTGCATTTGACCAACAAGTTCATCCTTGCCAGCCATGTTCTCCTCTGAGCTTGTACACGGTTCCACAGAACAATGAGTTGAATTCACAGGATTGTGGAAAGAAAAGGACTTCAGCCTTAGCAGAGACAGGCTTGAACTAGCACAAAAACATCATTCTGAACTTGTCAGTGTAACGATACAGAATTTAAGAAATGTTTGAATAATGTTCTTATAACCAATAAGATTAATGTTAATACAACATCTAAAACATCTAAACTGGACGGTTTGAACATTCCTAGTACATTAAAAATAACATTTTTGTTAATTTGTGGAAATGTTAGGGGAACATTCTTACAACCTAAAATTGTTAGCTGGGTACTTCCAGCTTAAAGACTTACCAGTCCCCTTAGGTTGGGTTCAGTTGTTTTTTAACAGGGTGGTCTTTCTATCATGTTGATCTGCTTTAATGTTTTTATCTGCTTTAATCATTAAGATGTGTACAGAAGCTTCTTGTCTACATATGTCAACATGCAGGTCACATTGAATCTATGTCAGACAGATCATAAATTAAATCTCTGTAGTATCTCAATTGTTTGTCATAGACAGCAATGAGATTAAATGGAGATCAAATCAGACTTAGATCTACTGCTTTTCAAATTGTTTTGAGAGATGGACCTCAGTAATCTCACAAGTATCACCTTAAAAATTTCATAAGAGCTCAGCTCTGTCTCAAACTGTGCTCAGATTTTCCAAGAAACCAAAGTCTGCAGTCAGTCAAGCTAACAATTTTAGGTTGTAAGAATGTTTCCCTAACATTTCCAATAAGTAACAGAAGTGTTAAAATATTGTTTTGAAAGTTCTAGGAATGTTTAAAAAGTTTGTATTAACTTTTTTGCTTGTTCCAAAGAATGAAACGTATAGAAGCCGTAACATCCAATCACATCAGCTATTATAAAGCCGGCTGCGAGAAAGAAAATGTTATTTTGAGATCTTCAGGGGAGATAGTTGAAAACAATTTTAGCATCAAGAGCTGTTTGTCATGATGGACCTTATTAGCTGAAGATGCTTGTTGCTCCCAGAGGACTGCAGACCACACAGATGAGTCCTGCAGATGTCTTCACAGCAGACCAGTGCTGATCTTAAACATGTATTGATTACAGTAAAGGCTGCGAACGAAGACTGCGCTGCACTTCGAAAGGTGATATAGGCAACAATGAAAACAAATATAAAACAAAAAATCCATTGTAGGCATTTCAGTTTTTGATTGCCTTTTCATTCTCCGCTGTGTTAAAGAGATGAAACGGGTCCCTGAGCTAATACAAAACATTCAGATCAGAGCTGCAATACAGAAGAACTTTAAATCTGTGTGTGATTGGGATGGATCTGGGGTGCCAGATCATGTGACCTATGTTGTGACCTTTACCGCTCAGGAAGGATGGAATAATGCTATGTGCAAGTTAATGCTAGTTTGCATACGTTTTTGCAAAACATTGATTTTAAAGTTTAATGTTCAAGATGTACAGATTGGTGAAGTTTTTCAGTGCTCATATACTTCTGGTCATGGTGTGCTTTACCCTCCTGTGACCGGGTTTGTGTGTAAGTGTCGCTGTTTAATGCTCACATTCCCTCTGTGAAAATAGGGTTTCCTGCCACACAGCTCATATAAATTCAATATCATTTATATGAGCTTGTGTTTATGGTTCCTATGAGAGAGAGAGAGAGAGAGATGTAATATATATATATGTAGTATAAAGTTCTACTATTATTATTGCAAGAACTTTTTTGATTAACACTGAGAGAACCTTTAGAGAACAATAGTCAACATCAGCTTCAGTCACACAGATAGTGTGACTCTGGTTTCTCAGCTGACATGACCTGAATATTAATTTACACCAGCCACCTCAGGCCAAACTGCAGTGAGGCCGTTCACATCTTAATACATAGTCTGTGTTTTTCCAGTAACATGGACATAATAGAGGAGATATTTCACAATTTGGGGAGAAAACTAAGATGATGATAGTAAAGGCAAAAAATCTAACCATTCCAAGAAGATGCCAGATTTTATTTGCTTTCTAAAAGAGCAAAACCATGCAGTCACAACCAGATTTACAACCACCCATTAAGAATCCCTCAGAGAAATGGGCTGAAGCTTATACCCAGCCAAAAGAGAACGTTCATAAAATGCTGACTAGCGTTCTCTAAACATTTTCTCAACATTTCAAAGTTCTTGCAGTAACATTAGTAGAATACTTTTTAATGTATATACAATATTCAACAATGTTGTAGAGGGGTAATTAAAAACTCAGTTTTGTTTCAGAATACAACACACACGTTTAAATTAATTTTATGATGATGTCATTTTGGAGCTTGACGGCCATTGGTCCCTTTCATTGTATGGAAATCAGAAGAGCACGAGGGTGAGTGAAGGATGACAGATTTTTTAAGTGTTCTGATCCTTTAAGAACACAGCACTGTGATTCTCTCTTCCACTTTTAAACTCCTCACAGCAGCAGAAGTGTTACTGCATCCCGGTCGGTCGTATAACTGAGCATCACATTCTCCAGAGATTCTTCTGCTTTCTTCTCAGAATGAAACAATGAGAGAGATGGTCACGTCCCACAGAGGGCTCCAGTACTCTCATTAAACGTTACGCTATAGGGAAAGGATACACCCTCAGTATGTTTAAATTATCAGTGACTGATTTGCATAATAATGCTGTGAAAACGTGAGGTTGTCACAACCCCAGAACTTGTTAAGCCCTGGAACATTGAGTCAGGGTGAACCCCACCTTTTACCTCATTTCCTGTCCTATGTCATGTCCAGTAGTGTGTTGTTTTTAAGTTGTGACAGGCTATAATTACAAAACCTATCGTGCTGTGTAGAAATCAGAGACCCATTTGAGTAAAAGACATCCAGTTTAAAATCAAAAACACTTGTGTGTACATCATTATATGAATTATTTCAGCAAATACAGAGTGTCTCTAGGACGATGAAGGCAAAAGATCTAAACATATTGTGTCACATTTTCATCACAGTTTATATTTAGTTGCGTTGAACGTTACATTACTTTGCTTAATTACATGTAACGTGTCGTCCGTCATGTTAATGCTTCATTGCAGAATAATGTGTTTATGAGGACGTAGTAGATTTGGCTGAAAATCTTTTTCTGCTTGCAACAGTGGTGCATGGCTTAGTAGAAATGCTTCTTTTTTTTTTTGTCATTTTTATTTCCCCATTACAAATGACATTATCACCATAAGAGTTTATGTGAAAGTTCTGTTTCCAGGTTTAAAATATATTTTGAATTTCATATTTTCACTGTAGTCTTGTTTGGACCTCACTGTATATGCATGTGATAATGTTTTGGTTTTACTGTTTATTTTCAGTACAGGTTTCATCACAGGTGTACAAACAAGATTCATTAAAATGCAAATATAATGTGAAAACAAACGCTGGCAGATTTGAACAGGTGTCTCAGGAACGTATCGGATATTAAACTAAATGAGTCCATCTGCTTTAACACATGAGTTTCTGTGTGTCGTGCGTCTGCTTTTCTAGTGTAAAACTCTACCACTGCAGGTCTGAGACCTGTGACTGAGTGTCAGCGGTTTAACACGTTCTGTCTGGTTTAAAGACGGTTATTCATAAATCAGTGTGAGGACCGGGCAAGAACTCTGAATGGTTTTAAATCATTGTCCCATATCATGCATGACTGAGTTTAGTCATTTATTAGTACACAATTCTTAAATTGCTTAGAATTATATGTTTGATTCTTTTTCAGTAAGAATGTGTGTGTGTGGAAGACGACCTGAGGCAACAATAATTGCTTTTATTGCTGCAGAATCCTTATTCATCAGAACTGACATATTCAGAACAGACAGAGAATGAGATTTTAAACATGATGAATTGCAGTCACAAATAACATTTTCTACAAACGTAACCTTTTGGTGGTTTTTAAAATGTTAAAGAAAGGTCGGCTGTTTATCTATAAGAGAGAAAGAATATTCTCTTCATGCACGTGGATTCATGCTCATTAAACGTGTTTGTCCACTACAGTAAATACAAAAACAAAAAAAGCTGACCAGTGTCACCCTGTTTTTAAAATAGACTCTTTGTTTTGC
>JAZGTK010016521.1:0-12689 GCA_036877625.1 Ambastaia sidthimunki
TAAATCCCCATGAAGAACAAAAAAACATAAAAGAGCTCTAAGAGTAGTCTATATGACTAGTGTGTTATATCCAAAATTTTGTGAAAGCCATACAATAACTTTACAGAGCAATGAATGCCATAAATGCATGAAGATTTCAGGGCTGTGATGGAAATAACTGAAAAAAAGTGGAGTGAAAAAAAGCTAAAATTTTGGTTTATTTCACCATGCAAATTATATAAGCACCACATGTGTTGCCTACAACATGACACAACAAAAATGACAGAACTTTTAAAACTACTCCTTTACTAAAGCCATCAGCACACTACATCCCTGTAAACTTCTCATATCCTCTCCTGAAACTACTGGTTTGCTCCTCTCTATAACAATGATCCTGCCCTCAGGGCCCAGAATGGATTGCATTAGAAATCAGGGGATGGATGGACAGCCCGCCTTCAAATTGCCTCAGAGCTTACTGTGACCAATTACGATTTATGGTACAATGTAATTTGGGCCACTTAAAAACCATGCAGGCCTGTCGCAGGGTCTTATAATGCTTCACCTTAAATGACCCAATCATTTCCTCCAACCAGCAGAGAAAAAGAGGGATCCAGCGAATAGAAAAAGTAAAAAGTATTGCAAGAATTTGCTAATCTTTATCTAGCAGTAGGAGACACTGAATCATGTCAGGCGGTCAGCAGCAGGCTGAAGCTATCTAGGGACATCATTTAGTCCGAAAGTTGAAGGCCGGGGTGTCTCAGCTGTAGCATCTGCTCGCTGTTGATAAAGTGTCATTTTGGGGATCAGTTTCCTGTCCACAACATCCATATCCTTGTCTGCAACTCAACCGCTAACCATGCAATTAGCCCCAACCAGAGCTAGAAAGGGGGACGAAGTATCTTTAGCTAAACTATCACTGGATTTCTTGGCTGGATTATAACAAGCATTGGGTAAGTGATAAGAGAGGACAGCATTTGATAGATTTGTCTCACTTCCGTTCCCTCTCTGTAAGGTTTACAGAAAATGGTCTTAGCTGTTCCTGCCACCCACACTTTTAGACATATAACAGTAGGAAGCAGACACACAACAACTGGCAAAAGTAACAAACATGAGTAGCTGACATGGAGTGACAGCAGTGTCCTACAGTTTGACATTTCAAGCTACTTTTATAACTATATGACAAGAAATGTTTATAAAGTTACTACTCAAAGTTAATATGACCTCATATTAAAGAGCCCATATTGTTTTGTTTTTTTATTTTACCTTTTCTGTAGTGTGTAGTATAGCTATTTGTACATGAATAATTACGCTACAAAGCTCAAAGTCTATGCTAAAATAAGTTTTGTTTAGCAATCAAGAGCAAATGACATTGCCTGGACTTCCAGAGGTGGAGGAATGAAACAAATCAGTGAATAACATTTATTTTTAACAGTTCACAACACTTCACAACCTTTATTTATCTACAACCTTTATCTACAATCACAACCTTTATTTACGTTTATTTATGTTTTTATTAATGTTTATTTATGTTACTCTTATAGTATGTCTGCATTGCTCTCTTACTTACAAACTTATTGTTTTGGTCAATTGTGGACCAGTTTTTACCTTGACTCCATGCATTTAATATTTTAACTCAAAATTATTTTTCACCTGGACAAAAGGATTACATGAGAGGCACTACAGAAGCAAAAAGAAAAAAATGAAAAATGACATGTCTGACTGGCTGTTTTTGAGAGATGCAAGACAAATTTACTCCTTCCACTGGAAAGATAATAAACAGAAAATTGCATGTGGTGGGTTCTGTTAAAACAGAAAGTCACTTCCTTTCTGAGTCATACAAAAAAAAACATTTTAAAAAGTGAGAAAATGGTAAAACAATAAATAAACAAACTGTGTATTGCTGATGTATTTTACATAGCAGTCAAAAATATTTCAGAGATGAAAGAAAATAAGATGGGCACAGCCAGGTTTGCAAAAAAAAACGCAATAAAAAGTAGGCCAGATACTTATTGTTATCTAAATGCCCATCAGGTAACATTTGTGAGGAATTTCAATTTGATTTTATAGCAAATCTAAAAACTTATAACTTGGTTCGATAGTGCCAGCAAATTAGATAGAGTTTGTGATAGTATAGTGGATATGTATTTTCTGCTACAGGAGGCTCCTAAGGCCTAAGAAACCTAGAATTTTTATATATTACTAACACAAATACTGTGTAACTACTATGTAATTACTACTTGACACATGAGATCATTGGATTATGCGCACATGTGGGTGTTGGTAAATTTGCTGGGGGACTAAAAGAAAACAACATTTTTGAGTTTGTGACATTTGCAACACTTTTTAGTGTCAGTTAAAGTCACTGTGAGTGCATGACTGGCTCCAGGCTTTTGGACCCCTTTGAAGTCTTGCATTCTGGGAATTTGAATAAATGTGGAAAATTTTAACCTCTATTTTATACAATGTTCCAAGGTTTTCCAATCAGTGCTTAAACCTTTTTTAAAACTGCTATTTTAAAATGCTATCTCTCAAAAAGCCATTTTAAAATGAACTAGCTTTGTATTAGATACTTGTATTAGACACTTGTATTTGTATTAGACAACTAAAATTATTAAACTTTAATAAATGTAGTTCAAAGTTGGCTTGTGTAACATTTATCTTTCAAACCATTGTTATGTCACAATCAATTTGTATACATTTTATTATTAAAGAGTGAACTCTTTGTCACACTGTATACTGTATCATATACTGTATATATATATATATATATACATATATATACATATATACATATATATATACATATACATATATACATATACATATATACACATATATACATATACATATATACACACACACACACACACACACACATATATATATATATTTACAGTATATGATCTTGTTTCTTTGGTACAACCAGGGCCTAAGTTGTGCCATAAATTCATACCCTTTAAAAATAAGGCTCTTCAAGTAAACACTGCACACATACAGTTAATTAAGCTCACTCCAGTTTACTTGGTCAGTTGTATCTATTTTGCCTCATAATTAATCGGCACGGTTCTGTTTGTACACATCGTTAAATCGTTGTTCCACGATAGTCACTTTATCTACAAGGGTGGAGGTACAAATAATCCATAGATCACATATCAGTCTTTTCTGAAACAACATTCATATTGAACAGAAGTCAACATTCTCCTGGGTTTATTGTCTATTCATATCCCAATATCTCCAGCACAGACAGTGGAAATATTACACACATACTGAAAAACCTAATTACAAAGCTGTCAATCATCTCACCTGCGTGATTGCAGTAGCATTGGCGTGTGAGGTGGAGATGCATCTGGAAACAATTTACAACTCTAAAACAGATATAATAAATGTTGATTGAATAAACAAGAGCAGCAATGAAGAGGGCATTTGTTCGTCTGATGTTCACTGATTTAATGCTGTCCTCTGAGAGCCTTAATTCTATTTTGTTCTTTTGATGGCAGATATCAGTCTGGTGCCTTTAACTGTTGATAACCTTATACACTGAAATAGTTTCCCCATTGGATCAATGTATAGCTATAGGCACTATGTAATCTTGACTATGTCCTCAGACAGATAAAGGACTGAACTGTAAGGAGTGGGCAGTACACAATTATGGCAAAGAAAGCTCTTGATCTTTTAACCCAACAAAGGCAGGAAATTTATTTTGATGTGCTATTGAAACAGTGTAAACTGTTCTGTGGCCTCTTAAAAAAGGAATTTGATGTGGGGCATCAATCTGCCTATTAATTTAATCATTTAACTTACACTTTACATTTGCAAATGTACACTTGTTGTTATATCTAAGATTAACCCCCCTTACATAATCCAATAAAAATGTATTATGAATTGTACTATAGGTTTTAAATAGTGAGAATTAAATGTGCTTATGGTAGGTCCCAGACAGCTTGATTTATTATTCAGATGATATACAAAATTTAGCATGTATTGCAAAATTGTTCTTGAGAAAGGCAGTCGAAATATTGTGCAAAGTATAAAGTATTTTTAAATCTGCATTATTATTTGTTATTTATTTATAAATTGCAAAGATTACAACATCACATTACATCAAGGGCCAGAATCAAACCCATGTCTTCCATGTCAGCTCCACAGATTATCATGTTTGGAACATGTGTAATAACCACGGTAATGTGATTTTATTTGCTTGATTAACCACAGGGGAAAAAGACATTTAAAAGCATGCTAAAACAAATACATTAAAAAAAAACAATACATTCAATCACATCGGCAAGCAATCTGAAGACCATAGAGACAGTTAAGCACACTGTATGGATATTAACCAGAATTATGTTTATCCTAAGGTTTGCTTGGCAGCCCAAGCGTGAAGTTGTAATATATCTGATGATCTCTGTGGAGCAGTTGCGTGCATTCAGTTAAACGTTGAACCCGTTTAGTAGACAATGCGCAAATTCAAGTCCTAAGAAGAGGTAAACCTTATCCCAGCAGATGGTATGGAGATATGATCCTCATGTGGCCAAAATAAAACCCACGTGGATCGAACACCCACAATGCTGTGCTCTTCAGACCAGTTACAGGGGAATATGGCTGAAATGGCTGCATACCCCACAAGCACAGCAGTTTAATTAATTACTCACTGACATTACAATAGGGTAGTGCAAGAGGTGAAATATTTATAGTTACACTTTTCCATTTTTTGCTTCAGTTAGGGCACATGAATCCATGGTTCAGGAGTAACCTTGAAGTGTTATGTTCTCATTTCTAAAGAGTATTTTTGTCTGACATGCTCACTTATATTTTGTGTGTAGCTATCAACAGCATTTCCAAATCTGGAAAATGTGATCTTGAAATCGTGAAAAAAAATCGTGATATTGTGAAAACAATATTTGGATCACAATGTTTGATGGTCAGTAAGAGTACTGAAAGTGGTGCTTTGACTATTTGTGGTTTCAACCTCTAATAATAAGAGTGTGATAAACACTTCTGATCATTTTTGGACGAGGCACATTGCCGGCACTGCTGTTTCCCCTTCTGATGACATCTTAATTAAACAGCAAAGCGACAAGTGAGACAACAAGAGATAATCAAGATAAAACCAATTTGCTCGCATCAGCGGTAGTTACATATCCTGTGATGATAAAATCTACCTCAACCAAAGCTAGAAGAAATATCCTTGAGCATGTAGTCTTTCATTGTTTATTCAGCAAACAGTCTAATCAGCAATTAAGGGCATAACAATTACAATTTCTGACAACAATTACAATCCCTTCACATATGCAAAAAGTAGCCTTGGTGTCTGAGGTCATGGCAGCAATTATGCGAGCGTGTTGATTGGCTAACTAATGAGCGCTGTGAAAAGCCGTTGTAATGAGCCAGTGAGTAAATGAGAGAGGCATATGGTGTAAATGCACTTTTCAACAATGTCACATGAACTCTGAGCGTTTTTTGACAGGTATTTCATCCAAATTCATCCAGAATTTATATTTCTGCTCTCGTGCCTGGATGCCATATCTGTACAGCAGGACGGTTCCTCCACTTTAACGCCCCAGTAACTTGGTTAATAGGAGCTTTAGCACTTAGGTGTGAGCTAAGACGCAGCGAGATGCTGACCATGCTAATGCAGAGCTGTTTATATGTGGTTATGATCTTCTAATCCTCTGCAGCTCTGAGGTTTAAAAAAATAAAAAAATCTCTGGATTGGAACTGAGCTGACAATCATCTTTTTATTAGTGTTTCTGATAATCTTATAACAATGACCTCTGAGAATGCAAACACTTATTTTTGTACTGATAAAAAGGAATATCTTGTAACCTGATCACACAGCCTAAAAACAAACTAGTGGTTTTTAAAGTGTGGGTCACCCCAGTTGATTTCCCATGGTGATGGTGAAGAGAAAAAAAAAAGCACTGCAGTAAATACATCTAAAGTAAGTATGAAAGTCCTTGAACCAAGTGCTCACAGACTGATACACTCCTACTAAGAGACCACAAGGTGATTTCAGCTGCACCCACACATGACTAGTGCCCAACGCCTCTGTCCTGGTCATGCAATCATTTTTACAGAGATGAAGAGTCTGGGAAGAAGTTAGAAAGACAGTTCGAGACAAATGGAAAAAAGGGAAGAGCCAGCTGAGGGACTTCAGACTCACTCTTCTAATCCCGTGTGGTCAGGGATCCACTCAGCCTCAGCCTCTCACCTCAAATGAGATCTCCAGGGAAGAGAGCAGCTAGGATCAGAAAAGCCCCTCAATGCCTTCTGGGACTCGTTTTCTCCTTCCCTAACCTAGTCTCGTGGATCTCTCTGGATGGACTGCATCTGCACCACTTGTTTTTGGGACGTGGGATGTGGCAGAAGACGGATAATGCTGGAAAAGCTAGAGCAGAAAATGTAAAATAAAGCAAGCAATCCATCTTCCATTTACCAAGGTAAAGATGGCAGTAGGATGATTGCATGGCAGATTGAGTAAGAAGGACGCCAGACTAATTCAGCTTCATCTATTAAGTCTGACACTTCTCTTAACAAGATTTGACAAGTTTCATGAGAGAAAGATAATCTCTGCTTGTCAGTGAAGGGGGAAATGGAAGGGAATATTTAGAAAGTGTCCCTTTGAACCTTTTTTAAACATAAAGAATAATGGACATTTTCGTTTGATGTAGCAGTTGCAACAGTTATGATGTAATGCAACTTTCAGGGGTTTCTACAACTGATAAAAGGTACAGTGACAAACACAACAGCAATGCTCATAAATGTTGTGTTTTGCCCATACATATTCAAGCAATGGTGCAAAATTACAAGTGTATTCCTGTAGCTCAACTGGTAGAGCATTGTGTTAGCAGCGCAAAGGTTGTGGGTTCGATCCCAAGGAATACAAGTACTGATAAAAATGTATACCTTGAATTCACTGTAAGTCGCTTTGCATAAAAGCGTCTGCCAAATGAGTAAATGTAAATTACCAGAATAAATGCACAGATGTGCTGTTTACATGAGCAATCAGTTTACCCATCAGTATATTACCATTCACACAACAGTACCAAAATGCTGGTTAAACTCTGTGATATCCAGAAACCACTAGCACAGTATTTTATATTTTGTTTACTATCCCAAATGTTTCCAGCAATGTTTAAACATATAGAAAAAACACAGTTTTAACCAGCATAATACCCTTCTTATTGCATCGCCAATCAGTGATGTCATGTCGCCTTATCCTTGGTTTCCACCATTACTCATTCTTTAGAAACCATGGCAACACAGCGCGGCTCATAAAAAGTATTATTTGTAGCGTCTAGCACGCCACTCTATAGTTTTTTTTCAGCAAGCCACTGTTGGTGTTTTGCACAGTATTATTGCACCTGATTTGTGCTTAGGTTAACGCTAAATACTAAATTAACACTAAACAAGTCAGGTGAACAAGTCTATGACAGTGTATTTAAATATACTATGTGTTATACATAAATAGTAAGTCAGCCTTTTTGCGAATGCTGTAGGTACATTCAAATGCATAGTATGATTGTTTTGAAAACTGTACATTTAATTCCACATACAAAGTAATTTATGAGTAGTAATAATGATCAAACTAATGGTTATAAAACTTTATTTCATTACTTCATCTATGAACATGATTTGCCTTTGTTACTGTTTTAAATATGCAAACTCTAGTCTCAAAACTGACATATTGTGACTTTAATGGTAAATTACTAGGAAAGACTGCATGTGTAAAAGCAACAATAGATACAGTAGACACAACCAACAGTTGTAATTTTATCTTGCAAAACTACTATAAAATATAATATAATAATAAAAAAAACATGTATGATAAGCCCTGATAAGCCAGCACACTAAAAATGGTGTTAACAAATTGGTTTAATTGATATGTTCAGATTAGTACTGTAAGCTCTTTTATTTATACACTTATATACTCATTCGGGTGTCTGTGACATAAACACATTCCTGTTGCATTCTGTTATGAAAAAGACACAATAAATTACATTTTGGCTTGTTTCTTACCAAACCCTATTGTATTCAGAACACTTGGGATTTATGATGTAATTAATTCACTTTTTTAAGGTTTGATAAGATGGCCGCCACTGTGAATACTTTAGTGTTCCTGAAAAAGAATAGGTTTTAGGGTTTAGAACAAAATGAAGTGCACACATAATGACTTAGTTTTCATTCTGAGTATACTACTTCTTGTACTAAAGTAATGCATTAAATTGACAACCCCAGCAACCAATAATATTTTTATAACTCAGCATTGTTTATATGTTAAGTTTTCCATTTCCAGACTAAGGATACAATTCTGACTTTCAGAGCAGGGCCATGGCTGAGCATTTTGAGAGATATGTGTTTGCAGAACCAAATCTCGGTCCAAATGTACCAAGCTCTCAGTCGCTCTAATGCCCAGAGGCCCTTTAGCACATCCTGAGAAACTAGAGCACAAATGAGACAGCTAATGAGCGCGAGAGGCTCTCCAGCATCTTGTTAGCAGAGATGCTCCTTACTCAGACACCTACTCACCCAGACCTAAAAAAAAGTACAAACAAACCAACACACGAAAACGGCCTAGTTAGACTCAACAGTCCAGCAGTTCTTACTTTGTCCACTGTTGTAGTATCAGTTTTTTTGTAAGCTTTCTGTCCTTGACTCGTCTCTCACAACTAACTCAGGAACTCAAGAATAATTTTGCTTGGTGTATGGTCTTTGGTCTGCCACTTGGAAAAAAACCTTATCCAATCTGAAGTGAATGGCAGTTGTACCCAGTAAGGTGTCCGACCACACAATAAAGTCATTAGTAGCCTGGCTAAAGTACACAAATTCTTGACAAAGAATAAATAAAAGTATTGGCAAACATGATAGATAGAGGCAGTTGATTGACTCAGACGATGGTGTTGGGGAAATCTTTTTAAATTCTGGACCAGATTTACCTCTATCAGTTGCGAAAAACAGACTAATTTTAGGAACATGTTACATAGAAGGGTTTGCTTAAGCCTAAATTATTAAATCACATCATTTGTTTCACAAAACAAAACCTATTAATTCAGACAATGTGTTGACAATTTGAAGGCTATGGTAATCATGACACAAACAATAAATCATATTTGATGTAAAATGTCAGAAATGCTAAGAGTCTTTTCAGCATCCAACCTTATCTCAGGGGAAAGCATATTTTTTTTTATGAGATGGTGATTTCTTATAAATCCGTATAATGTGAATCAAACAAAACATATGATTATTAGAAAAATACAAGTATGATAGCCCATCACTTAATCGTCAAAAAAGAAAAGCAGATTGGACAAAAATGTGGAAATGTACGAATTCACACAATAAGCCACAAATTAACATGTAAAATAGTTAATTGTGAGTAATATTATTAAATTGTAGTAATTGTAGTAATTGCCATGAGTTTAAGAAATAACAACTAAAATTCCAAGGTACTCGCATGGTGAAGCATAAAATGGTTGCTCAGCGTGTTTTGGCTTTCATCATGAGACAGCTCATTTATCATGGTCAAACTTTGTGGTTATTTGCTTCATTCGTTGGCCTTTCAAAGAACCATCTTGTAAACATCAACATGGCAAACCGGTCCACTCCAGCCCTTCCTACTTTCATTACCACAGATTCAATGCACGTGAAAAGATTTGTGCCAGCCATACGAGTAATGCTGATGCAAATAGTATTCTTAAAAATGGCATTACATTCTCTGCAGTACAATATCTCTCCACTTTTCTGCACTCTCTGCAACATTTGACTAGGATTTTATGCCAAGTGTGCGTGTGTGTGTTATTCATTAGAGGCATAACACTCAGATATTTAATTACGATGTTTGTTTAAGCTTCAGCCAGGTCCTCGGCCTCCTCACTGGGGAAACAAATAATTACTTTCCGCTTCCCTACTTGACAAAAGCTTTAATTTTACCCCCCTGCCAAGCCGCTGATGCCTACAGTAATCACGTTGTAAACGACACAATGATTTTACAGACATAACCATTCCAAGCAATAACTAATGATCTGGCGCATGCAGTAGGTCACCCGATTTGATCGAAGGTCACTTATTCAAGTTTCAATGGTGTTCAATTACAGCTGAATTGAGACGACTGGAGAAAAGCTTGATGTACAGCATACTGGAAAGAGCCGGCGGAGCACAGCCTTAAAAAGCGGAGATACAATTTCCTTTTTTTATCACTTCAATATTTTAAAGGTTAACATCCAAACCAAACAAGTTTCACACCGGTGTACTGTGTACAGAAAGTTCAGGAGCAGTGGAAAATTTATGCTGCTTGCACCTGAACCAATATTTGCCAGAACTAGGCTGACGTGCTTTCTTTCCCAGGTAACCAGAGCTGGCTATCATTGTAAAACACCTGACTGTGTCGTGCTTGACTGTTTTAAGATTAAAATAGTCACGACATGCTAGTGTAGCATCAGGGATGATCCTGTGTGACACGGCTTAATATTGTTGACAACACAACATATGCTCTCATCATGTCAGACACTTCATACAAACATCTGAGCTTGCTGCATTCTCTGTCTCCTTCTGCTATCTGCTTTCAACAGCAATTTTAAAGATCTTTCCGTTAATGGATAACAAATTACCTTCTGTCCTTTAAAAAGTTAGATAAACAGAAAATTTACTTGCTTGTCAGCAATGGTCTTTGTAAAAAGGAGTTGGAAGTGAGAATGAAAGGCACCCAAAGTCAAGAGAGACAAAATGAACTGCAGCCCAGGGCCTAGATCATTAAAACAGACACTGACCCAGGCATCTAGTTATAGAAAACAAGAAACACTGCACAGCAAGATGGAACATAAAAGTGCATTGGTGTTGAAATAGTTAGTGTGTATTTGGGAGGGGGGCTTTGGTTTTAATTGGCTTTTTGTTTTTCATCAGTCCTCACTGAGTTGTAATTTATGAGTTTGATATTTCAGTCACTACAAACTAACTAGAGTGCTTGTTGGGTGTGGGGTATGCAATTCCGGATTATTTGGAGATGCCACTTTGATTCCATTTATCTAAATCAGAATAGGACAGAATTAAAGATACAAGACTGCAGTCTTTATCACATACTATTTTTCTTTTTCAAAAAGCAGGTCTTAACCCTCTGGGGTCGGCGTAACCAGCTCACTTTTTTTAAGATCAGTGCAGAAGACACTAAAATTGCTCTGTCGATTTTGGTCACACAGATAAGTGATACATATCATTCGAAACTGTGAAGTGTGTACTTTTATTGTTTTACACTCACGATAAAAACAAAATATTGTGCTTTTTACAAAATTAAAAAAACTAACAGGATGCGCATTCTGCCTTCTCTCTCTCAGTGGATACATTCTGAAGCGCATTTGAAAATGAACTGTAACTTTGCGAATACTTGTCACACAAACACAAGACATATATCTGCAGAAAGCTTAGAATGTCTATTTAGAAATGTACAATCTTTCCAGTCTCACTTCATTACCTGTAATTAGCAGAGACCACCACACCCCCAGCGCGATTCACATGGTGATTAGTTTCGGTTTCGCACACGCCCCCGTTCGTGTATATGCTCAAGGTAGAGATTATTGCAAAAACTGTTAAATGTTTTATAAAAAAATGTGTGCGTTATGTATTTCGCTCAGTTTTGTTTTTTTGATACATGTGAAGTATTATGTACAATACCATGTAAGCGAGTAGGTTACGCATTGGTGGGGGTTTATACAAACCATCCAGCTTCTGTAATACTCTCGTCTCTCTTCCTATGTATAATGGACACAATTGCTTTTCTTGTATCCGGTACGTTATGTAGCATTATATAGGTTATATATTTCATATATCTTCACATATGTAGCACTGTGGTCCTGCAAGGCACAACACTTTCACATAGAAGAATTAAAATAAAACATACAAATCTGAGAATTCTCACATTCTTTCTTTAGCCTGCCTTACAGCACTCACATCTTGATGGGGGGAAATTAGTCATGATGGGGGAACATTAGCCATTGGGGGAGTGTCTTTTGTCTCCCCTGGTGTGAATTGAATAAATATTCATGGTGATTAACACTCCCATGCATAAAGCAACGTTGGCACAAAAACTGACTTCAAAATTTAAAACATTATATTGTTGCTTGTAAATGAGCAGTCAGAAAGATTTTCACATCCTTTTGAAGCAAATGTTCTAGTCTACAAGATTACTCAAAAAAATCGTCAGGAATAATCAGTATGTGTTTTATGGCCTTATTTCAGCTGCATGTTTTTTCCCAAAACATACTAACCACGCATAATGGTTTTTTTTTTATATAATGCAAACATGTACATCCATCTTGCTCACATGTTATTGTAGCACAGTTTGTGATGAATACAAAAAAATACATGTTGTACACCAATAGTATAAGTAGCTGAAATAAGCACAAATGTCAGGGCATGTCAAAACATCTCAAGGGTCCCAAAATCACCTCAGACCCCAGAGGGTTAAAGAAATAACATTCCATTATTATACATATTAAATATATACTTTTAATATAAATGTCCAAATATGTCCAGTTTAGAGTGGCTGCACTATTTGTAGTACTTCCTGTTTGCTGGTTTAATTCGGTTACATAGGAAAGGCTGGGCCAAAAATAATTTCTTTGGCAAACAGAAGCTGAAGAAATAGGGAAGATAATTAGATGTTAAGTGCATGGTTATACCTCCAAAAGCCACAAACAAATGGTCAGAGACATGGGATGAGAAAG
>JAZGTK010016522.1:0-12688 GCA_036877625.1 Ambastaia sidthimunki
AAAATCTTAAAAGAGATTAAAAAGCAAAAATGGACAAATCTTTCTGTATCACAACTTTGCACAGTAGTCACTACAAAAAGACGCACACTTGACGATGTAGCTGTTGCACTTATTGTCCAGTAGGCGGCGTGCAACCACCACAAGAGGTAACACTGACTGCAAACGAAGCCTATGATAATTGAGCACGTAAACCATTTAAGAAATCTACCCGAAGTCAGCTCGTGTGGTTGGGGTTTGTGTAGTCGTGCGTAGTTAGACATTAGAGTAACGTACTGTGGGTGGTCCATGGACGTGTGGTCTGAGGCTGTGCTTTGGCGCTGACTCTGGAAAGACTGAAGGTTCATTCTGTGTCATCAACCAGTTTCCCAATTACTGTACTTTGCACACAATATCAGACAGATCACTGTATATTAGATCAGTGACACAGATACATTCAGATAATGAAACTGAGATTAGCTTACTGATGTGTGATAAAACCACACATTTAAATGTACAAAACCTTTTTGTAAAATAGAAAGTGTGGGTACATTAGGCCTACTAAAATCACAGTACCACAGTAAGTGGAGTTTTTGCATTTTTCTACACAACACCTCATACACCAAGTTGTCAACACCTCTTTCTAAAGTTGTGTACTTCTACACTAATTACAGCTTTTTTAAAACAACTCATTTTACTTATTTTTTTTTTAGTTAACAAGGATTCACCGAATATCCCTCAGAACATATAAATATGAGATTATATATTTTTGTAATTAATATTAATAGTGACTTCTGAAACTGACATGTGGCTGAAATGGATTAAGAGGGTGAAATTGAGGACTTTGCAGTCTGCTGTCCAGATGTTCTGCACATGATGTTATTTTATTTGCAGGATATAGGTTTTTGTTATATTTTAGTGGTCAGCTTTTCAATGTCACTGATTTTCATGGCAGCTGGTAGAGAATGTTCAAATTCAGCAGAATTTACTATGAGAAAGCAAACGCTGCTCAGCAGACTGAGAACTAATGAGTTTAAATTCAGTCTGGCAGTAATCTAACTTTATTACAGAGAAGCCAGAAACTAGTGACAGGAGGCACGTGTTTCTCAGAAAAAAACCTTCCATAAACAGAGCTGGAAGTAAAGTAAAGCCGCACACGCCACAGTTTGAGAATGTCACTGAACCCGAGTAACCCTGTTTAAGGTGAGACCATAATACCCTCAGCCAATCAGAATCAAGGCAGAATCATGCAGCTGCTGTGGACCAATCACAATCTTACATTTATTTCATTCTTCTTTATCTTTTGAAATACTATTTCAAGAGTTCACACCCACATGCAAAAACGGTTAGTGGCTGTTAGAAGGAGCTTTGTTGGCTGCCTTTTTTTGTAGCTTTTCTTTTCTTTAGCTCTGATTAGCTCTGTACTGGCACTGTTTAAACAAAGCAACAATGAAATTCGTCATGGATTATGCTGGTAACTAAGAGGCTAATTCCCCTAAAATTATGACTGAACTTTTCATCTATGAACTCACATGTGCTTTGAGCCTTCTGACACACAGTGACCTACGTGGCTTTTCAGATGTACTATCAATCAATTAATCTATCTATCTATCTATCTATCTATCTATCTATCTATCTATCTATCTATCTATCTATCTATCTATCTATCCACTTTGTGAAACATTTGAGGCACTCTAGAATGGCTGCATTGTTCTGCAATGAAATCTAATAAAACAATAAAGCAGTTGTACATTTTCATGCATTCCAAGACGTGCAAAATGGTTCTCTTGTAACTGTTATGGGAAGCTTGTGGTTTCCTTGCCAGTTTTCACATGTAAAAACAGTCTCACCACGCAAGGGTGAGAGGGGGCAACCCCCCTCCCCCTTTGATGTCTCTGGGAAAACTCTACCTTTGGGATTTACTCCCATGAGATTTACAGTAAGGAAAAGGGGAGTCATGAGATGACTAGACCCCCAAACTATGTGAACATCACAGAATACAATTTTCTAAGAAAGTGATTCATACTAGTTCACATTTATCTGTATCTCCCATCTCACCCCTATCAAACCATAATAGCACTTGTAAAGTCAAAGATAAGACTGTAGTGTTTGTATCTGTTGTCTTTGTCACATATTTACTCATATTTACCCACATTTAGGATCAACTCACTTACTGGACAATTAATGTCTTTTGCACGTATGATACGTTAATCCTCTCAATGTGTTAGACATTCTTGGCATAGTTCCATAATGTTGTGGTACTGTTGCTTTGCATTTCGCAAAATTTTATATTTTCAGCCAGATTCACAACAGTACACAGAGACTTGGTGCATTTAGAGTTGCTGTTGAAAAGGGTTTTCAATATCAGTTCTACTTCCTCAGTCACCCCCAACGTTTTATCTGCTATTTGACTCTAAATTTAAGGTCTGTAAAACACAGGTGTATGTAGTTTCTCATTGTGTTCATTTTAATTTGCTATCAGTTTTGGCACTTATTTCATGTTCACACATCAGCAGAATACAGTTGTCACTCCTGTTTTAGAATGTCAAATACAGCTCTGTTCACACACAGTTCACTTATTAACAAGAGTGACAACCGCATCCTATAACTGAATTAACACCTAATCTATACTGCGTGAACACAGTCATAACAGAATATTAGCAGTGTTAACTGTTTTAAAAGTCTGAATTTAAAAACAAATCTGAAGTCTGTAACACATACAATAACCACGGTTGGAATATTAGACTTGACCCTGAAAACAGCTGAACATTTGATTTATTACAATATTTACAGTAATCTCATCCAAAACTCATGCCAAATTTTTCCCTATTCTTTATAAAAAGAATTTCCCTCACATTTTTCATGTGCCACACTTATTTCCCACGAGAAAGTCACAAACCTGCTATTGTTCAGTTGCACACAATCTGTAATACTGTAGGAGTTGTCTGCAAGTGGATTCACACTGGTTGATTCATCCTAAAACATGAAGAAATATAAAAACATTTAAGTTGCACCAGGAGGTGCTACCAGTGGAACCAAATTAGTCAGGCTTTACAGACTGACCAAAAGCATTATGTTTAATGAAAAATAATAGAGGCATGTGATAGTATTACAGGCTGGGCTTACATGTGATCAAATGCAGGAATGGAATGATTGTAATTCTGTGGTGATCAGTGATTCCCAGGACCTTATGGGAAATTAGATTGTTTGCTTGTTTGTACTTGACCTCATGAAAGCAACATCCTTATTACTAGTTAACTTATTACTTCTCATTAACTTGAGATCATCACTGAACTGCTCAGACAGGTTCTGTGGATCTGAGAAAGGACACATAATAAAAGCAGCTGCAAAAAAAGATAAGTTGTGCATTTTCTATTAATTTGAAGAATTAATGAAGAATTAATGAAGAATAAATGGTTCAGAATGTGGTATAGCTTTAGTCTTTATTTAATTTGCATGCATTCCCTTCAAATGCATATTGCAGACCTTTCTGTCTGCAATCAACACAATTTTTTCAGAAATTATACATTTTATCTCACAGGAAGTGCACAAATTGACATTGTGAGGGCCGTGGTTGGCATCAAACACTTACTCCTATTCACAAGATGTATTGCCTAATGTGAACCATCTCACCTTACACCTGTGAGGTGTCCCCAAAAACATTGCTGCATGTCGGTCATTTGCAATAGTGTGTCTGGATGATTCACATTGCTACTGGCCAATCACGGTTTAGCGCTGGTGGCCTGAACAGCTTGATATCATCAATAGAATGTGGGTCATCCGTCTGCCTATTGATGCTCTGCAGAAGTTGGATGATTTACCAAGACAATGTCTCCAAGCACAGCAGTAAATCAAGAACAGAATGACTTCAACTGATGAATATACAGATTATAGAGTGGCCTAGTTAGAGTCCTGACCTCAGGAGAGCAATCACAACAAACACGAAGAATACTGACTTGAAACAGCTTCTCCTAAAGTCTGTGCAGGTCTAAGCTTCAGTTACAGGTTTACAGTGTTTGATGAAGGTTTACATTCAACCATGTGGGAGATGATTTTATCCAGCAACATACAGTGCATTTAACATATACATTCATGGTCAGACATTCAAGTTTATATACTGTGTGGTCAGTAAAAATGTGTCATCTGTCTGTCTTTTGTTGTGGCTTAGTTGAAGATCAGATCAAAGTTTATGAATTCAGGCCAACATCTGTAGTAAATCCATGGCACTTTCTCCAGCAACTATAAATGAACACAATGAAATGTTAGATAACATGAAGCTTTAACAGCTCTGTGCCACAAAAGATGGAATTTCTGTCAGAATGCTTTAGAATTTTTTAAAACCACATAAAATTATCACACCCATAAAACAATCACATACTCGCCACACCAACATTCCAAACTCTATTTGTGAGATCTGTTGCCCAAACACGTTGCTATCATGCTTTATAAACTTAACTTAAATAATAAAAGTAAAACATAACATAAAATCTTTGCAGATGTTAGTTATTGGCCTGATTGTGTTTTCAGACTGAGGGCTGTAATCAGGTGTTCCTTATTCAAGTAGTTTATTTGTAATCTTGACATGCCTTATGAAATAAAAAAGTGAAAATTATAATGTAAATTTTTGTGGTTGTGTTGGCAGCTGCAAATTAAATATTTCCAGTATGTGAAAATCGAACACCCTTCTTAGAAAATGAAACATTTTTACGGAAGAGCCACATTTGGTTTCATGAGAAAAGTGATATGACTATAATCGGCACTTAAACGGAGAAAACAATAATGAGTACAAAAAACAAAAGTTCCAAAAACATGAACATCACTAAAACAGTTTCTTGTTATGCAATGGTATAAACATTATTTAGTGACAAGTTTATTTGGATTGGTATAATGCTGGAGATTTAAAGGTTAGAAACAAAGAACAACTGATGTAAGGTCTCAGTTATCTCCTGCTACTGTATCTTGCTGTTGTCTTTTATTGCTCATTTGCAGCAATTTTGTGATTATCATCAGCAGATAACTGCGGCATGTTATGATCTGTCCAAATAAAGTATGATATTAAAAATGTAAAAAGAATATATATCAATAATTGAGATTTCTCTTAATCACAACATATAAAGATAACAATATGAAAAGATATGTTTATATGATATGTTTTATTAAATATATGACACATAAACGTACATTTTGTTTTCATACAAGTAGGACACGTTTGCAATAGACAAATGAAATACATATGTCATATGACAAAAGAATAACTATTAATTACACAGTCAAGGTGACATCAATACCTCAATTCAGAACACCTACATAATGATCTGCTCTTGGACAAGTAACCCTGTGCACAGAGATATGTCCATCTCATCACTTAAATGTATTAATATAACCAGTCAATCAATACTGTATTCCCTACATATACACTCAAGGTCTGAATGGCAACGGAGGCAAGTGTTTTCACGTGGTTGATATGTTTGGCTTGTTATCTGTGCGTACAACATCTTTGGCAATGTTTCTACAGCGTCTGCCTGTGTGACGTAACAATGGATTCCAAGAAGAATGAATGGAACATTCTGCACAGTTGGAACCTGTTCGTCTTTCTGTTTATACTGGGCTACGCAGTCACACATGGTTTGTCAAAGACTAAAATAGAGTTTCCATACAAGCATATATTTTTGGTTATGGAAATGACATGTTCTGATGACATATGCATTGCCTGATGACTCAAAGAAGTGTTTGATTGGCCAAACTGATATTGTCTGCTGTGTGTACACATGTGTAGAACGAGCTCACCTGATTGGACAGTGGATTGGGAAGGTCCACTTTGTTTGCAGACAAATTGTTTTGCATGTACATGTTTATGAGACAGAGCATGTGACATTGTTTTTTTAAGCTGACCAATCAGAGAAAAGTGGTCATATGTTCTATAGACCATATGTCAAATGTTTGGGCTCACTTGACAAAATTTATGTTTACTGTGATCTTAAAAATATTTTGATGTAAGGGCTTATGCTTTAATGCATTGTGGGTACATATGACTTTGTGTACACATTTTAATGGTGAGTTAGACAAGAAAGTGAAGGAAAAACAGCCAAAAAATGGTCAGAACACATGGACCTCCTTCAGTACTTTTTCTAAGCGTCTTAGAAGACACATTAGTTGTATGAATGACTAGAGCAAGCTAAGATGTAATCTAATCAAAGATTGGCTAAAGACTAAGATATATGTTTGATTTAGGTTTTGAGTTAAGTTACATACAATCCATTGTCCATTTGTGTTATTGTAGTTCCGCTAACTTTAATATTACTCTAAAGTGTGGGAAAAAATCATGATAAAAAACAATTAGGTGTGTCTGGATTTTTGACAGGTATACTGCACTGTGTGTTTGGTGAGTTGGGATCGGTGATAAAAAAGGCAAGGCTCAGGCTTTCAGGTTAAGTGAACAGCTTTAGAGTTTGATTCACAGGTTATGAGTCAGTGAATGGTGTGGTTCAATCTTTGAGTGGAAATGGTGAAAATATACAGTAGACATCCATGGAGATGCCTCTTACTGAGACTGACTGTATCCGTCATATCAGAAAGGTGAAACCATTATGTCATACAAATGCTATTTGCTATCTTATCGCCACATTCAGAGTTACTGCTTGTCCTATCTTTTCATCGCATCATAGAAGTAACCAGCTGGAATGACTTCAAACTTACTGTGAGATTTGTCACCGGAAATACTTTCAAAAGGATTGGCAAACTCTCATGCTTTGAGCATTCCAGAAAGTATTGCTATATGCACACAGAGAAACAGAACTTGCTTAGGGCATGAAAAGCTTAGGGCCCTAACACTTGTTATAACAAAAGAAATGTGATTATTTTTAGGTTATCAGCATTTTAATTTTTTAGGAATATTTTTTTGTTATGCTGGTTGGTAGCCTCTTTACATCCCAATAACAATTACTAAGTGGTCTAAATATATACATTAATTTAAATATCTTCTTTGGAAGGTGTAGGAGCATAAAATGCTCAGTGCGAATGCAATGATAGGACGTTCTACTTGCCTGTCAAAATGTAATGCATTCATGCATTTTGGAGGAGGCATGTCAAGGTGATATCTTATGCTTTTGAAGCTTTCTCTGGTTTATAGAAAGGGTCTTTACAGAGTTTAAACATTTCAGGAAAAAGCTGCTGTAAATGGTATTATTAACCTTTTAAATGTGCTGGTAGTTTAGGTTATGGGAGACTGTAACCCAAACATACCCAACAATTTGACATGGGCGATATATGAGCTAAGATTTACTAAGACAACTAAATGGGAAGACTCTTATTCATGGCATCTACTTACATTCTTATTTTAGACAATGACGTTGGAAGTTACGTAAAAAAAAATTTGTTATACAACTATTCCATACTCATGAAACGCAACAAAAAAACACCAGTAACTTACATCAAAACATACATGCGACACGTTTAATGAGGATCCAAAGTCATTTTATTACAAATTCTTGAGTTTTATATACATTATATACATAAAACATGTACACAACACGGCACTAACGTGCACCAGTTTTTTTGTTATGAAGACAAAAACAGCATTACTCTCCATTCTCTTGACCTTAAATAATACTGTGAATTCATATAAAATCCTTCTCGCTGTTGAAATCCACAGACACACATAAAATAAGTGGTAAGTTGGAGAGAATGATTTTGTGCCTTGGTACAAGGTGTACATTTAAGTTGATAAATAAGCTTGGTTTTGGCAGTGCTTTTTTCTTCATAAATTAAAAATGTACAAAAATATATATAATGAGGATTGTGTTGAGAAGAGTCTGAGATCCACAAAACGGAGTTTTTAAACAACAATAGAAAATTTCCACATATCAAAAAGACAAAGATCTACAAAATCTCAGATGATCCAGAAAAGCCCAACTGTCCTGAGCAAGTCCAGTAGCCAGTTCCCACCCAGCTGGCCATTTGAGCAGCATGTTCTGTGTTCAACCCCCTGAAAACAAATATGGTGCTTTATCCCGCCAAACATGTACCAAACCAAACGAAAGTGCTCAGGTCCTGCGACGCCTTGTGTCCCTGTGATCACAGTGCTTTCTCTCAGTAGTGCATTCTGTTAAAAAATAATAAAGAATTATTAGAAAAGATGGATACATGCATAAGTCAGCATATTTATTCTTAAATCTGATTGGCCAATCAGCCATTGTAAGAATCCTGATATATGATATTGTTTTGTATCAAGCTGTAACCATGGACTCAATACTATAACAAAGTGCTTTTTTTGGATACGGGGCGGATACAGGTAATCACACACACTCTCACTCATTTAGGTAATTTAGGTTTGGACACACCTTTTAAACTAGTTGGTGTTGCTAGTCTGAATCTGTGGTGTAAATATTCTTTGTAATTTCTGTTTGCAGCCATAAATACGTACCGTTTCCTGGGCTTCACCTCCCAGCCATCACGGCATTTAACAAATGTAATTTCTTTTCCTGGTGAAATCTTAGTATCTTCAGCACAGAAGGTGAACCTATGGGTGTAACATTACAACATTAATGTCAGTAACAAAAATGTGTCAAATGAGTCACTGTTTTTCTTAATAGTTGATGTGTAACCAGCCTACTTCTTCTGGGTCTCTCCTGCTTTGACTCTGATCCTCCGAACCTCAAGAATTTTTTCAGTCTTTGAACTCGACCACGACAAGAATTGTGACTTGAAGTGCTTCAACACAGAGGACCAGGATTCAGCAGGACCTTCCCAACGAAGACTGATTTTCAGCAGGTCACCGATGTCATCCTCCGTGAAGACAAGAAACGTGTTTGTAAGGTTTAAACCAACCCCATCAGCACTGTTGAAACCACAGAGAAACCAGGTCAGGTCTTCAAAAGACACTAACAACAGTCTGACCTAAAAGTTATATTATATTTCTTCATTCATATTCAAGAATGGACAAACCAGTTAATTCATATAATGGCTCTATAATCATAAGCCGCTTACATGTCCACACTGAGATTATTGGTGTCGTTTTGGGATCCGTGCAGTTTGACGTAGAAAGTAGGATCTGCATCTTCTGCCTTCCTGTCAAACACATGCATCTTCATCTGATAGTGGAAACCTGCAAAGCGTTAAACAGGTTTACTACCACATAATACAAATAACCAGATTTTTGTGACTCACTGTTACAGCATGTGACTTTGAGAACAAAGACGGCGTGTGTTAATGACTTACCGCCAAAAGGTGTGTCTGCGCGAGTCTTGAGGTACATTTTACTGTTTCTCCTTTTTCGCATTTTCTTGGCATTGTAACCGATGCTGTTGCAACGGTTCTTTCTACAGCTCAGACAAATGCCCTTCTTAAACCGATCAGGGCCAGTACACTGGAAGGCGTAGCTCACGTGGTCCTTGTTCATGAGGGAGTCCACAAAAAGATGCACCGCCCGCTCGTGTTCGCACTTCATGACTTCCACAAAATCTGCAAGGAGGCAAAACCGTTGAGGTTACGAGAAAGCTGGAAGTTGGCATAATAAAAACAGGTTTAAAACATCTTGATGTACTTACTTCCTACTGCAGCAGTGGACAGCACGTCACCCAGGGAACAGCCTGGCTGACCGTCCCCACCGTTAGGATAGATATCGATGTGTCCGATGGGCTCCTGGATGCCGATACTGACACCAAGGGCTCCCCGTGTGTACGTGTGAAGGACATCGACAAAATCTGCGTCATCGGGAGAAAGCCTTTTGTCTGACTCTGCACCCTCAAACATGGGACCGGCAGGATCTAAACCTATTCAAAGTAATGACACAAAGGCTCAGTTTTAAAGTCAAATGATTGAGAAAGGAGAGATAAAGTTGCAAAAATGTTATCTTACCAGTTATGCGTCCAATATTCCCATTCACGAAAGTTCCAGCAAAGCCAGCAACATGAGCCCCGAGACTGTATCCAATCATGTGAACATCTTCAAGTCTTAGCTGTTGCTCCTCCTATCAAAAACAGGAAAACAATCTTTACAAAGCAGCCACTCTTAATCTGAGCTATGAAAAGCTATTGCTTCATCATATGCTTTCATCAAAACAAAGGTGCCTAACGTTTAAAAAAAATAGATTTAGCCTAGAGCAAAAAGCCTTTGTTAGGAAAGCAGCTTTGAGATGATACATAAGCTGCTTATTTACAATGTTTGGATCTTTCCTGTTTAAACGCCTCCAAATCAGCTAAGGAAGCCAACTCCATCCATGAATATTTATTGTTCCATGAGAATACCCATGACGCCTTGGGCAAGCTCTAAACATTTTAAAATAAAAGATTAAAGAAGCCCCACCCAGAGAAGACAAATTGTTCTTCAACAGGACATCTGCTCTGCAGTTCTAAGAATAAGAACGAATAAGGACAAAAACCCAACCCAACAACACCACAAGCGAAGTTTTCACGGTTGCCAATTTGCTCACTCAAAAGACAAATACACACGGAAAGAAACAAACAAACACAGCAGGATGTTTAATATGGATCTACCTGGAGCCAGTCCAAAACGGTTGCTATGCTCTTCCCAACTCTGCGAGTGTGGTTGACAGCATCAGGGTACAGCTGGTGGGCCAGGCCCAGCCAATCAACCACCACCACATTGGCCTCCATCTCTCTTCTCTGAACAGCGGCCACAAGCTTGTGCATCCAATTTTCAAACATCCCACTCATCTGTGAAATAGAACACACCCCTTACCATACTATAGCATACTAGAACAGAGACATCCAGCAATCTAGTGTGAAATTCCAACATTTACTACTTGAAAGTGGAGAAAGTATTGCTACACTGAAGTAAGTAAGTTCGACTTGGCCCTTTAGGACCTTAAACACACATCAAAGATGAAATCTGAGAGACCTCCTGAGGATTCAGGACAAAGGCCATGAAGGCTTGGGTGTCAAAGCATCTAAAGTAGGATCTAATACTAAATTAAACAAATATACATAAATACAGCACATGCAAGGCACATGGCCTTATGGACTTTCTTACCGTCCATCCATGGATGATCAGAATGGTCTTGACTGAGGTATTGAAGCCACACTCCTCAATGCTTTCCCTATTCCCGGGTAAGAGGTAGCAGCCATCATCATCCAGATCAAAAGATTTTCTCATATTGTACTTAATTCGGTCATGAAGTAATTTTGGATCCGTAGGAAAGTCATGCTCTTCATTATCTAGATGGTGAAACGACATGAATGAATGAATTTCAGTCTAAGTCACAAAGGAATTTTAAGATCTACACAATATTACCAAAATCAGGTGCTTAAGCCATTCCAATGCAGCTAAAATAGTTTCATAACCTGTGGCCATTAATCTTTAAATAAACTCAAGCACATTACTTAAATTGCACAATTGAACAAAATATGAAAAATGCAGAAATCTTGTTTTACTGTCCCCTATTTATAACAAAGAACATCACAGTTCAGTTTCCCCTGCATAGTCTTTAGTTTTAAGTTTACAAACGCTTTAAGTCT
Source organism: Ambastaia sidthimunki (assembly GCA_036877625.1). NCBI lineage: Eukaryota > Metazoa > Chordata > Actinopteri > Cypriniformes > Botiidae > Ambastaia > Ambastaia sidthimunki. The sequence goes on from JAZGTK010016522.1 coordinate 11,451, forward strand.
TTTTAGCCCAAACATTTTTTCTTAAACCTTACATTAAAACGCAGCTACGATGCAGAGGAGGGCTTTATAAACTTTTAATTCAAATGTTCACAATTAAAGTGCTTAAAATGAAGAAGTGAAGTCATCTCGCAGCAAGCCAGCAAACGTCAGTAACTGCGGTCGACAACGCGGCACATCTCATACAACGTTGATAAAACGTGGACATAGGCGGTCTTTTAAAAACGCAAATGCAAGTCGTAGAGGATTTTCCGGCTTTTTTTCACCGGCATGTCAGAAGCGACCACTTCATTCCCTCACTCATAAACCTCCACTTCATTAATTCATTAATTTATGCATTTTTTTGCTCTTTTCATTGACATGTTCATTCACATGATCAACGTTAACGTGAGGATCAACGTGTATGTTTACGGCTTAAATCAGAATAGCCGGTTAGTTATTGTTCAAGAACAGAATCATTACGGTGTTAACAAAAACGCATTAGAAGAAAGGAAGAAGAAATTTAGCGCTCTATACGATCAAAACTTGCTTTGCAGCGGTAACAGCAGTAAATACACACGTTAAAGCTAAGAAGGTTTATCTTACCATTCAATGGCACAGTCTCGCCGGGTGCAGTGGCTAATGCGCTGAATAAACGGCACAGGATAAAACATAAGAAAATCAATGTTCTTATAGATTTTTCTACCATAATGTTCCTAACTTCAAGAATTCTTTATTGCTTGCAAGCTATAGCAACTGAGGAAGTTTGATGTATTACTTCTTCACTAAGAGGTGTCAGGAGAATGTATGAACCTGTATCAGGTTGCTCATTAGAGTTTTAAATAGTTTCTTTCAGTCATCTGACCATCGGCAGATACTACGACAAAATTCCTTCTTTCTGATTGGTCAAGCCCCTGGCACTACGTTTGTAGGCGTGGCATATAAGTTTGAATGAGTTGTAATATGTTCAAGACAAGGACAGTTCTCACGCTTTTTTGTTAACCCTTTACTTTCCGGGCTAGTGGAAAGCACGCATGGTACTCGGGGCGTTTACACTGACGCACGGACTATATTAAAGGTTGACGACCAATGAGTGCTGCACATGACTGTGTTTACAAATATGCCAACCTAGTTACTCAGTCATGGGTCTTATTGTCTTATCATACCTTATTTTCTAAATATTTCTTCTTTTTTTTTAAGACAGTGTTAAATGTATTTTCTTTTGACAACATATCCCATACAACACACACACACACACACAC
>JAZGTK010016523.1:0-12685 GCA_036877625.1 Ambastaia sidthimunki
CACACACACACACACACATTCTACAGACGTAATGGTTTTTATACTGTACAAACTGTATATTCTATCCCCCTTCCCTAAACCTAACCCTCACACAAAACTTCCTGCCATTTTACATCTTCAGAAAAGATCATTCTGTATAATTTATAAGCTTGTTTCCATATGGGCACCTAAAATGTTCCCACAGGGTCAAAATGCACTGATATTGCTATACTTGAGGGGATATTTGGTCCCCATAATGTAGTGAATACAGTACACACACACACACAGGTTGGACATGTGATCGGTACACACACACACACCCACACACACACACATTTAGTATTCTATTGCAGTGGGGACTTTCCATTGATTTCTGTTGTCTTATATCGAGCTAAACCATAAACTTAAGCCTCAGATAAACCTCTGCATTTTAAATTGGCATTAAGACAATATTTAGCCTGTGTATTAAGCTGTTTTCCTTGTGGGGATTGTTGGCTGGTCTCCACAGCTACAGTGATTTCAGGTTTTGCTTTCCTTGTGGAAACATTTGGTCCCCAGATTATATGGACAAAATCTGCCACACACACATTGTTTGTTTGTTTTTCTATCATAGTGGGGATTCCTGTTGTTTTATACTAAGATAATTAGTAAGTGACAATAACTAGTGCCTTGTTTAGACCGTACCCAACTATTTTTTATTTTTTCATTTAAAAATTTAGTACGTTTACTACATTTTGTCATTATAAACAAAACCTAAATGTGATATGACCTGTTACTAAATTTGTAAGATTATCTCCTAAATGTTTGACACACACACACACACACACACAGGATGGGTTTGATGTTACGTTTCAGAACATGTTTTGACTGCAGAGTTTGTGTAAGTCTCTGTCTCTTTAAAAGACTCATCCTCTTTTCTCAGTCATCCTTAGAGCTTATATTACCAAACCTAAACCCCAGAGTCACAGACTATTAACTCACACTGCTTAAATATGCTCAGCTTAGCATAAAGAACAACTAGAGAGAGAGAAAGAAGAGGGTTAAAGAAAGTGAAAAAGAAAAAAAATAAGGATAAAGGGCAAATGAAAGGACAGAGAGCGTAAAAAGAAAGAGCCAAAAAAAGGGGGACAGACGGCAAACGTTTCTAAAGCATCAGCGATCTCTCTGTCTCCTTCTTTCTCTCTCTCTCTCGCTCTCTCTCTCTTTCTCTCATGCTCCCTGTCTCTCTCTCTCTTTCTCTCATGCTCCCTGTCTCTGTCTCTCTCTCATGCTCCTTCTCTCTCTCTTTCTCTTTCTCTCTGTCTGGTGAGTGAAGTAGAAAGCGAGTGAAACAGAAGGATTGTAAGAGTGAAAAGAGATAAATTAGTGAAAGTATTGTGACTGAAGGAGGAAGACGAATGGATAGACGGATGAAAGTAATGTGTGAATGAAAGAGTGTTAGACCTGCTGTGATGACACGACTCTGGAGGAAACTGCCATTATGACCTCACCAGAGGAAACTGCCATTATGACCTCACAGGCTGAAATGAAAACTCAGGGAGCGAGAGGTGGAGAGAAATCTCTGCTCTCCTCTCCATTTGATGAGCTGACACTCTCTTCTGAAGTGCAGTTCTAACAAGCAAATTAATCGGAAAAGCTTTTTGCTCATTGGGCCAATTTAACCACGACCCTGTGAGATACTGTACCATTCGATCAAAGTTCCCATCCGGCAACATTACAGCAACGTTGTGCAAACATACACAAGCGCAATGTTACGAATTATTAACCAAGGCAAAGTTTTTATAATAGCAGTAATATCATATTTGATTCCGGCGCTCTGATTAGGGTTTATACCACCTTTTGATCAGCACTATATCTGCTCCGTTAAACAGCTCTTTCTGACCTCACTCACCCATGAGATCATTAGGGGTAATTAAACTGGTTAGTATATCTTTGTGAGGAGCCAAGCTTTGCATACCAAAAGCGAGGTCTTTATCAATCTTTGTTTTGCGAAAAGGTGTTAGAAAGGTTATTTTTTACAGCACATCTACCCTGTAAGCAACACCCAAGATGATTATAATAAGAGTAATCAAGTTTTTTTTGCATCACCTCTATGGGGCCATTTACACGACAACGCTTTCAACTAAAAACTTTATTTACATGAGGTGTAAATAACAGTAACGCAAATCTGTTAAAAGATAATGTCATGCACATGCATATTATATATTTTTTAGTCTATATAGCAACAGCGCCAACTACTGGCCTGGCATGCATAACACAGTGTTTTAAGTCATTTTCACAGATCAGTGTAAACAGGGATATACGTTGTGTAAACATAACATTTCAAAAATGCAAAGGAAATGCATTTTTCACTACATTGTTGTCATGTAATTATACCCTATTAAAATGTAGACATGCCCTGCCTCCTTATTTGCAAACTGTGTGTCTTAAGGAACATGTCAGAGTTATTTTTCTTAAATGTTTTCTTGTTGTGTGCATCTAGCTGTTTTTCCAGCTAATATTGCCCACAAGCCTTTGCACAGCAAAAGAGTTTAAAATGTGAATTTAAAAGTCAATTAATTTTAAGGGAACAAATTTCCAATTAACCTACTGTAAATGCTACTGATTAAATGCAAATGTATGCAACAAGGAGGTCTGTGGAATCAAGACACAATTTTTATGACGTTTCCTAATACAGGCACACAGCTTTATTCAAAAAATATTCTACACATAGCATGTTTTTGCCTATATTTTGCATGTACATTGTATTTTATATTGTTGTAATTAGGAATTGTAATGCAATGTGTAAGTATATGAACTGAGGCACATCTTTCCATGTGGCTGCTTTTTGCTAACTCGTGTTACCCTCCTGTAGCAGATTGTTTCTGAAAGACTGCTAGACAAAGAGAGAGAGCGACAGAGAAAGAGAGAAAATTCAGAAAGTTACAGTGTCCCACTCAAGTGGCCGCGCTCCAGCGACTCTGAAACACCTGTCATAATGAGGGCCACACTGGACATGCTCCAGTGATCTGTGAGCCATTGTGTGCGTGTGCCGCCCGCCACGTGCAAGCGTGTGTGTGCCGCCTTCCATTTGGACAGAGATCAGTTTCACCTGCAATGGCGCGGAACAACACAAACACATAAACAGTAAACAGCAAACACTGCACAGGTGTGGCCAAACATCTGCTTGGGTTACTGTGGCTACACATTTAATACAGGAATGCTGGCAGATAAACACTGGTTGGCCGGCTACTTGTGTGTGTTTGAGTGTTTGCTTGTATCTTTGTGTGTGTGTGTGTGAGAATCACTCAATAAGAGCTAATGTTCATCAGTTTAAACCACCAATGATCAGAGAGAAGAAGAGAGAGGGATGAGTTCACTTTTTGGACAGATGTCTTGTTTGTGTGTGTACTCAGACATGTCCCCCGTGTGTGTGCCTCCAGGTGTCGTCTTACATTACCGCAGTAATGGGGTCTGTTCTGTGGTGCCAGAATGAGCTGCAGAGATGGGCGGGTTGTGGCGGCACTATGCAGCCAGTGCCTCGCTGATTCATATCAATTCTCTTGGCTAGTTAATGACATGCAGTAGCAAACCAAGTTTATGTTATCTCAGATTTTTTATTAGATCTGTATTTAATACTTAGTTGATTAATAATCCAAAAATTGTGTCTGTTGTGCAAAATCTTACGGTTTGGCCAGACGAGTTGCCAAATCAACACTTGAAGAAAACATACTTCAAGATTAAACAGCTCTGATGGTATGGGACACGGGGCATAAATAATTGAGGTTGTTTTTTTAATTGCATAATATTCTTTTTAATTAATTGCACAAAGTGCATTATATTGACACAGATTGTTTATAAGATGGGATATATAAATGTAGGGCTAACAGTAAATACAGAGATAGGGACTAAAGGGGCTTGGGTCTGTTTACCTGAGGCCAGTCAGCTGTCACCCCTCGCTCACCCTGAATGAATCCATCTACCTCCTTTTTTGTTTAAATCACTCATATTTATTTCACAGTCTTCCTCCCGTCCTACTCCTCTCCACCTTGGGAATTCTCTCCATTTTTGCGATGATTTCATTCAGAGCCTCTTTCTTTCTTCAGAGTTTTTTTTCTCTAGCCCTTCATGTCTCTCTCCCACTCTCACTCGCTCTCTCGCCTGCACAGAAACTGTTCCACAGAATACCTCAATCCATCAGTCCCTTTTTAATGGCCCCCGCACCCCCGCCTCTTTCTTTTCCTTCCATGGCTGCTCGTCGTCTCTGATCCCTTCTGTCAGCTGAACTCTTTAATCTGTCCTTCGCCTTTATCTGCACCCCACTTGTCTGTCTGAGGGAGGGATGGAGGGTTCCCCTCTTTCATTTGGCTCAGAGATGTGCTGTTTTATGTTAACATGCCCAGACTGATGTAGATAGAATCTGACTGCCTCTCTTACACACGGGCCCAGCTAACAGGGAACTGTTTCAAAACATTGGCTAACATTCTCTTAAAGTTCTCTCAAGTTCTCTGAAAGTTATCAAAAAGCCTTCTTGCAGTAATGTTTTTTATATTATATATCTGTATCAAAACTTTATTCTTAAATGGTTAGTGGGACATTTTAAAAATGCTACAGAATTAAAAAATGTAACATTCTTGTAACTAAGCAGTAAAGTTAAAACACAACATCTAGAACTTTTCTAAAATTGTTTTGTTACTTAATGGAAACGTAAGGAAAATGTTCTTACTACCTGAAATTGTTAGCTGGTGTCCATTTTTACAGTAAGAGCTGCAGAAAGACAATAGTCTAATCTCAATCTACACACAAACAATTTTGGGAGTGACACCACATTTAAAACTGGAGTGAATCCTCTTAGTGTGTAAACAAAATCCATGTGCTACTCCTGAACTTGCAGTGTTTGACGTGATAACCATAGCAACGTTCTGACATCCTGTAACTGTGAACAAGACACATGCATGGCAGCAATTAAACTTGTTTGGTGTCGGCTATTTTTATCGAGAGAAATATTGCGAGTGGAGACTTATTAATGTCTTCAGCAGATGCCTTGTTTTGTTTATGTTTATCAAGCTGCTGATTTTAAACAGCACATTCTCTCTGGACCATAACATATGGGTTATGATGAACTGAAATTATTTAAATAATCATTTTCAAATGAGTCATAACAAATACCCTGTCTATGAAATTTGCATGCTTGCAGGGCACCAGAAGAAGAGTGACACATTCTTGACACATTTTTAATTGTCATTAGGAACTAGTTGTTCAGTTTGGTCTCATACACACTTTGTGGATGAAGCATGACCGAATTTAGTTACTAATTCAGTTTTCACTTCCACAAATGTCCAAAATATGTTTGTACTGAATGGTTTGGAGCACTTAGAAATGAACAGAGGGAAAACTGTATAAATGTATTTGGTTGCAGTGTAAATGTAAAGAACCAGCTAACAATTATAGGTTGTAAAAACGTTTCCCAAACATTTCGATCAGTAACAAAAAAAAATGATTTTGAAAATTTTAGGAACATTCAAAACGTCAAGTTTTTTGGGACATTGTAGTAGTTTTTGCATCATTACAAGAACATTATCATTACAAGAACATTATTCAAACATTTTTAATTCTGTAACATTTTTAAAATGTTCCATTAACAACTTAGGAATAATATTTTTGATATGTACCATATATAATGTTAAAAAGTTTTACTAACGTTACTTCAAGAACGTTTTTGGGAGAACTTTAAAATAATGTTAGCCAATGTTCTGAGAACGTTAAGAGAGACTGTGTTATAGAGAGAAGCACATTTACTCTGATGTGTAGGTGATTCAGGTGGTGTGCAGATATTTGGTGGTTAATGTGTGTTTGTGTGTGTGTGTGTGTGTGTGAGAGAGAGAGAGCGATAGAGAGAGAGAAAGAGAGAGAGAGTTTGGGCGTGCTAGTCTCTAAAGAGTACAGACTATTCTCACGTCTGTGCCACGTTGCTACGGGAAACAGTCTCAATGCCTATTGTTATAATGGAGAGAGAGAGTGTGTGTGTGTGTTATATAACTGTCTGTACAAAATCGCTGCTTATGAAACGTGTGCTAGGAGACTTTATTGAATAGAAGCTCAGTGAGGGGCTGAGTGCAGGATGACATTTCTTCTTCATAAGAGTGTGTGAGTGAGTGTGTGTGCCGAGGGGCGAGAATTTGTTAAGCTCACGGAACTAAACACAAGACATTAAGTGTCATAGTGTAAAATGTTAACCTCTTTTCTTTCTATAATTGTTACTCTAATGGTCTAATAGCATAACTGCTTTAAATCGAAAATGATGATTCAATGTATTGCAGTGGAGAAAAAAGAGAGTGTGTGTGTGTGTGTGTGTGTGAGAGAGAGAGAGAGAGAGAGAGAGACAGATAAGAGATGATGAGGCATTGTGTTGTATATGTCAAAGCTCTAGACAAAGACACAAGGACAACTATTATTTTCAAAAAATGACACATACACTTTCACATATAGCAGATACAGCAGATAAACACATTCACTGTTTTTTTACAGTCTACTGTTTAACTTTCCCTTTGTGTTATTCATATTAATTAATTTTGTTTTATTAGGTGACACACACACACACACACACACACACACACACGCACTCATAACAGAAATACACAGCAGGGCTTCAGACTAGACCTTGTCAATCAGAGCTGGCTGCCAAACAGACATGGCAGCTGTTCACAGTTAAAATGACAGATCTGGACCATATACAGCAAAAATATCAACATCTTACGGCTAAAAGCCTCAGAAAACAACATCAATTTACACTCGGCTATCTAACTAAGATATCACTCAGCTGTTTATGTCATACTGTGCTCAAGAATGCTAGAATGTTAAACGAATAGTTCATTCAAAAATGATACAAATGTGTCATTATCTTCTGCCTCGTATGTCATTCACAATCAATGACTTTCTTTTTTCTGTGGAACATTAAAGGTAAATCTGACAAAGTAGCAAGTAATAATTTCTTAGTCAGAATTTTGTAAACAAGCTTGTTAGTTTAGTTCACAAAACTAAATATGAATAATTTATTTACAAATCCACAGATAACTGTTTCTTGTTGTAAGAATATTTCTTTAACGTTTCTGTTAAGTAACAAAAATGTTTAAAATGTTAATTTGACATTTAAAACATCCAGTTTTTTAAAGGTATTAATATAATTGTTTGGTTATAAGAACGTTGCTCACAATGTTACGTTAACAACTTTGGAATTATGTTTTTGATATATTGTGAAACATTTTACTAACGTTACTGCAAGAAGGTTTTTGAAGAGAACGTTAGCTAACATTCTGAGATCGTTTCCTGTTAGATGGGTCAGCGTGTAACAACTAAAATTTTGTTCTGTTTCTCCCACAAAGCAGATTATATGACAGAAGACTTTTATAATATTTTTAACATGCTGTTTAGAGCCTGACAGCTCCAGTTCTTATTAACTTCAGTTATATAAAAGTGTGGCCGGGGTGTTCTTTAAAAAATCACCTTTTGTGTTTCATTAAAAAATTATTCAGGTTCAGAGCTGCGTTGGGGTAAGTATCTAATGACACAGTATTAATTTTGGGTGAAATACGCTTTTAAAGTGTCCACTACAAATGATTAAGTTTTCCTTTAATGACCTGAATATATTAACACATTTCTCCAGCTAGTCTGCATTTGTGAAACCTGGATAATTCTTAAATATCTGTGTTGTAAAAATAGCTGAGCATCACTGAGAGTGGAACAGATGTTTTCTGAAAGCACTGATGCCCACATCCAGAGTCAGTAACTGTCAGAATCTCTCTTGTTGTCTTGCCTCTGGAAACTTCTGTCCTTTGCAAAACTTGTGTGTCAACCTCACTGACGTGTTGAACATGGTCTGTGATGAATTCTGCTATGATAAAGTATTTCCTTATTTTAATGAGTGTGACGGGTAATTGTGTACAAGCACGGTAGTTTGAGCAAGAATGTTTATGAAGGCGGTGGGAGGCATAATTTATCCACAAGGTGGCGTAATAATGAATTTGCATAAAATGATTTCTGTTTCATTTGAATGCTTTCTACATTTTTATGCAGCATTTAAATAAGCCATTTTTCACTTATAGCATGTGGGTCTTATCTATAGAACATAGAGTATAGCCCCTATAGAACCTATAGATTATAGCTCACAAGTGGTATGGACAACATGTGTTGTGCTATGTGTTGTAAAAACATGATGTAAAAAATCTACCGTATCGTACAGGAATGACTGTACATCACTAATTTAATCGAAGGTTCATTCACCTAGAACAGTAATCACAGCACTGAAACGATTATTTAGACAGTTTTACATGAATAAATAAGCATTTGACGAACTGCACATTTCTGCTTTTAAACCGTGTGGAATGCTTTGCCCTCACGCTGCCATTTTTAATGCATTACTGCAAACCCAAAATGCGGAATAATTATAAATATTGTTTGTTTTAATCAACAGCATGTCACTGATGCTACTAATACGTCTTAACGTGTTTTAAACCTGGACCATTAACTAATGTACTGTGACAAACTGACCTATTTTACTGTACCTAAAACAAATGACTCAAATTAATAAGTTTTTCCTATTTAGCTTGTACTAACGTATCTATTTACTGCAGACACCCAACAATGAGCTTATAATCAAAACATAAAACCTTCAATTGCAGCATGATATTGCTAAAGCTGTCCTACAGAATCAGTTTAAAAGCAGCTGAAGTCACTGACATAAAGATATGAACACAATCTCACTTCTGCCTTTTCAACTTCCCTTCACAGCGAGCTGGCAAGATAACATTAGGCCAATCAATACGCCTCAGGTTATAGACCTTTTACACGGCGACACCTTGGATTTGAAATGGTCACTAGCCCCGGGCTTCTCTTTCACCTCCCCTGTGAACCATTTTTTGGTGCAGTTGACTGGTTGAGTTTGACACACGGCAGAATGCAAATGAAATGCTTTCAATAAGAACCTGCTAGACAGCAGCCCAGGTGTTTTCATAGGATTAGAATAGTGACAAACCGACCGTTGGGAAACGTTTTGTGAATGTGAAATCTATGAATGTGCTTCCAAGTGTTGTGCACTATTTCATTTTAAACGAAATTATTTCTGTCAGCTCTCACAAAAGTGACGGCGCACTAGTGCTCAGAACGGACTGTGGCGAGGGGGTGAGGAGTATGTGAAGAGAGTTGAAGATCATGGAGGTGGAAAAGAGGTGATCTCCTGCTGAGAGTGTAGAACAGGAGTTGGCGTGGCCTAAGGGTTGCTGTTTGGCCCGCTTCTGTTTAGCTTGTGTCTGGGGAGCATAAGAGAAAATGAGAGCGAGACACTTCAGAGGGTTCCTCACAAAACTGGGGCTCCAGCATCTTTTTTTGCTGATGAGCTGAAATCTGTGTCAAATGTGGGTTTTTTTCTCCACGTGCGTCTGTTGTGTCCCTGTCCAAGGTGTTAAAATCTGTACCACATAAGAACCAGAGTGATGCTGATGGTGAACAGAAGGCTTGTCCTCACACAAGAGATAATCCATTATTCAGGCTTGCAGCAACAGGTCGCTCCTCTGATAATGCAATAAAAATTGTGAGGAGTGTTTTGATAAACAACACACAAGAATTTAATTCTACAGGCATTTTAACTCTTGTTAAAATGAGTCTTTGGTTTTACCCAAACGAATGTGAGTTAGATCATCCACCATAATGCGTTCGAGTACAGCCATTGACTTTCTTCAGTATACATACACAGAAGTGTTTAGACATGCAATGAGTCACTGTCTGTGACACATGTTTTAAGACACAGCTTCTCTTTCTATCTCACAGACGCAGACTGATATACACATAATTGGCTTCCTTACGTTCAGTGAGTAATGCAGATTGAGTGTGTTGAAATACTGACGCATGAAACACACACACACACACACACCAGTGTAGCAGACCTGCTGGAGCGTGAATGACTCAAATCATTAAAAATTTCATCCTGAGAGCCTCAGATCATCCCGTTACACACGCATGAGGAGGAATGCACATGCACACTGGCAAGACAGGTGTGTGTGCAAATATATGCATGCAGTATTCAGTCAGGGGTCAAGTAATGCTTTGAATAAGATCTTTTATCCCTCCCAGCATGAGTGTGGTTGCTCAGACTGGTGGCGGCAATTCTATTCCTACAGATGTGCTAGAGTGAAACAGAGACTGCGTTCACACTGTATTTACTAATACTGTAGGTGTGATTCTTAAATTAGCCTGTACATACATCAGAAGACCAGATCAGACTGAAGCGGATTAAATAATGTCTGTTTGAACAGGCAACTGAAGTCAATCCCCTTTTCAGACTAGCTGAAGTCTGTATCCATAGCGACGGATAACAATAGTAAATATCAAGACTTTATATTGTGTATTTAAAGATTTGCTTGTGATTTCTATTTTGAACTCACTGTTTTGAAGTTTTCAGATGCAGCTCTCCAGTTCCATCTAGTGCAGTTTGGTACTTTCCCCACACTTAACATAACTCTCTCACTTTCTCTAGGTTATGTTTGTCATAACCTGAGAGGTTAATAGCCCTACATTGGAGATTGGCAGGACTGAATAGGCGCATACCTGATTTTCTGTCAAAACTTGACAGACTAGTTTAGTCCACCACTGTTTCATTAATTAAGAATGTCAATAAACCTGCTTCTAAATTTTGATGGTTAGTCCTGAAATTTTTACTTTGGTGATGGAATTCAGATGTGACCCACTATTTTAAACATGATTGTGTGTGAACACATGTATGTATGTAGTACAGATGTATGTGTATGTATTTATATGTATATTTTTGTGTGTGTGTGTGTGTGTGTATATAGATTGTATTTTTGGATGCTACTTGAGTCTTAACATGGAACACAATGTTCAACGTGATCAGGTCACGGGTCAGAATATGCACCGTATCCAGATCATTGGCAGACAGGACTCGAATGCAGACAACAAAAATATTGTGATGTCTGCATTGGATATCCTTGAACAAGTGTGTGTTTAAGGGTATGAATGAACTCCCAGTTTAGGTAGCAAAAGATACAATACATATTTAATAACAGCAATAAATATTGCATCGCTACAGCGTTGCTGAAACTACAGACTCACAAAAGGCTGTTTTTGTGTGTGAATGCTCGTCCTCCCCACAGTGTATATCATGAAACTTTCTGAATTAAAATTTAGCGCGCACACAGACACACACATTGGAGCTCCAAATAAATGCATTTTTGAGTTTAAATTCAAGAAATATGTAGATGTGTATATATCTTCTGTCATGTATATTGGAGAAGGACTAATGCATTTGTAGTGTCGTTCTGCCACTTTTGAATTACAGCAAATGACAGACGCAAAAAATTGGTGCGCGTGCGCCGTTAGCGAGCGGAGCGGGTGAGTTAAGAATTGAATGATTTTGACGTCAAGAGAGCTCTTCTAATCCTCAACTCTAAACAAACGATTTACACACACACAGAAATCTATAAAGCGAGTCGTTCATGCTTCTCTCTCTTTTAAACACTCTCTCTCTCTGCTTCATGTGTATTTAGGAGCAGCAGGCTGCATGTGGAACAGTCTGGGGAGTTTTACTGGGGTTATTCAGTGGATAAGCTGAATTAGTCACGTAGCCGAGTGGCTCCACTGGAACGTTCCCTGATCAGACTTCGGTTAGTTTGCACTGAGTGAGATTCTTCTCTTGTCTTCCTCCTGACAGCTGGAATCCTAACTGGGAATAACCACATCCCTAATCCTGTACGGAGTGAGACCACAGAGTTATTTATGCTACACATCTTCAGCCGTCAGGGTTAAAAAAATACATTACATAGAATAAATTGTGTAAAGAAGTGTAAAAACATTCCAAGGTCACATTTCAGACAAATTGCATATCTACATATATGTGTGTGCATATATTTATATACACACACACACACACACATTTATACATATGTATATGTTTATACACACACATATGTATGTATGTATGTGTATATGTGTGTATATATATGTGTGTGTGTGTCTATACATATATGTGTACAGACAGACAGATAGATGGAGGACCTACCTGTTCAGTAAACAGTTGTGTTTTGGTAAACCTGATTAAATCATTATTATTATTTGCTGGGTGATTTGTTGACGCTACTTGCAAATAAAATGTACAGACTGCTGGTTTAAACATTTATCTAGGTGTGAATTGCTCCACCAAATGTGTTAAAAACAGCCACATTATAAAACACAATTGCCCATCTCTCTAAAGAGCTCACACACAGTCTTCATTCACCTCTGATCATAGTTCCCCTTAACAGAAACCACTTGTTGTGTTGTGACAAAGGAAAATCAACGCTTACCGTAACCATTAGCACTGCAACTAATTATGTGCTGTTTTGTGGTATTAGTTTATGTTTAGTTAGTTTTGTGCTCAGTAACATTACAGAAATCAGTTTGATATTATGAACGTTAAGTTGATGAATCTGTAAATTTCTGAGCAGTGGCTATTTTAGTTTATTTCCACCTGTCAGGTTCCATCTAGTTAAGCATCTTTTTAAAAGTTCTTGCTATTATATAATTATCAAATTATAATTAATATACTGTTAAATCCTGAGTTCATTTCTCAAAAGTGACAAAGTTCAGAAAGTATTGCAGTACAGCTGTGATGTCTGAACTCCAGGCAGTTCAATTAACTAAGTCAAGAAGGGGAAAGCTGATAATACTCGTCTTTCATTTT
>JAZGTK010016524.1:0-12685 GCA_036877625.1 Ambastaia sidthimunki
CCACACACACAGACATACAGAGAGAGAGAGAGATCCACACACACAGACAGACATGTAGAGAAAAAGAGAGATCCACACACACAGACATACAGAGAGAGAGAGAGAGAGCAAGAGAGATCAACACACACAGACATACAGAGAGAGAGATGCAGTCTCCACAGGCAGCTGCTATAACAGCAGAATTACAGAACACAAATAGTCACGTCTTCAGTGAAGCAGAGCAGCAGAAACTCAGATGAGAATGAGGAACATCTCAAGAGGGAAACTGAATCTTCATACAGTGTTTTTGAAGAACACTTCTAGTCTTAAGAACATAAACTGATTTTACCTGACTATATTATTCACTTAAAGTTTGAATAACATACTTACCGCCAAGCAATAATGTTAATACAACCTTTATAAAACAGAAGGTTCCTAGAACTTTCATAAAAGCATTTTTAATGTTTTTGTTACTTTATGGAAATGCTAGGGAAACGTTGTGGATATTGCTTGTTTATCAGTAACATCATTCTAGAGAATTGTGTCAAGCCAAAACAAGATAATGTTGCATTTGTTGTCTCTGTTCAATACAAACATCTGTTTCTGAAATTCGAGTCTGTCTGCATAAATTTATGGGAAACGCTGCAAATTTACATTTTCAAGAATGACACAATGGGCAAGCGGTCCTCAAATCCCTCCGCAGGGCCAGATGCTATGCAAATCTCAGCATGATACATTGTGCCATGTTTGTGTGGGGGGGGATTTGATGGGCAGTGCAGAGTCTCTCATAATAGACTTCAGCTTGAGAATTAATCATTTATTTAATAACTGAAAACTGGTGGATATTGGCCGTCCTGCTGCATTCATGTTCCTCAGTTCTCATCTCACACGTCCCTGAAACAAACAAAAACACAAACCTTTTGATGTTCTGCAGCGTTTTGTGATGCACATTAATGTTATTTTATCAGGATGCTGTTTTGTTCGTGTTTTTTCCGCTTGTTTGTTTTTAAGCCTCAACTCAGACTATCTCTGTCAGATACACGTTTTCTATCATGAAACGTGTATCACAGAGATCTTGAAAACTGGTAAATGCACCTTCCCTAAGTTCCAATCAATTTAAACCATTTCGTACTTTTCCAACTTTACCACATAATTGCTGTCACACCAATTCATTCTTGTTTTCACATTTTACTGCTTTCATGCTACCCACATAGTGTCTACCCACATCCAGACTGTCCATCTATTCCTTCCCCCAGACTTAATCTCTCACCTTTTGGATTCTGTGGTCGACCCTTTGACTGAGGAGGTCAGACAGCTGAAGTACGAGCAGATTGTTGTGCCAGAGTCGTACCGAGGTCCTCGTATCTCCTTCCCACTGAGTGTGACTGATACCAACACCCTGCTTAGTGCCTTCAAAGAAGAGCAGGTACAACACCATTAAACATTCACTAAATTCTCAAAATATGAGCCTTCTGGCAAAAAGAAAGTGAGACCAAAATGTTCCAGGGCCTAAACCTTGGGTCTAAATGATCTTATTAATTTCTGCTTGGCAAGTTCTTAAAAATGGCCTCCAAGTTGTTTTGTATCAGTAACGTTTTCCAAATGTTCCCATTTTCAGACTCTTCATGGGAAATATGTGTTGCAGTTGCTATACGAGACAAAGAAGTTCTTAAAACAGATGCCAAATGTCATATATCTGTCAACATCCTATGCAAAAGAGATCACTATCTGTGGTGAGATGCTGTTTGTTTTTTAAAATGGAACAGTGACTGTCTGAACAACCCGTGATAACTTGATTTGTTGTGTGATAATCATTTGACAGAAAAATAATCATTTGACAGGTTGCCAGAGCAAAGGTCAAACATACAGTTTATGCAACAAATATTTGAATGGTATGTTGTGATCGACCAATCAGAATGAAGTCTTTTGAAATCCACCTCTGATGGATTTTGCACCATGCAATTAAAATTCTTAATATTTTTGAAATATTGCGTGAGAAACAGAAATGGCAGCTTGAATGTTTGAGTGCTTGTTTATTTTGCACTTCACAAACCTCTTCAGTTTACCTCAATAGGCTTCTCAGGGACAGACATTTCCCACTCAACATCAGAGTCAATTACTACAGAAAAGCATTCAGAAATAACTGGATTGGCATCTTTGAAAACTCTAAAAGAGATCTTAACATTTAGAACGTTTTTATTTTGCTTATTTTCATCACTGATATCAACATTTGATGTTATTTCCTGTGATGATGAACAGAAATGTTAATCCTCTCATACAGGGGATCTTCACGGAAGACTGGATGACTTGCTGCTTATATTTTACAAGGTAAATACAGATTGATTAAGATGTAAAATATATGTTGTAATCACGTTTCATCACATTTCTGCAGGGGTAATAAACCTAAAGCTGATCTTTAAAGCCCTTGCATGTCAGTGGTCCAAGCTAACAATTTTTGATTATAAGTATGTTTCCCTAACATTTCCATGAAGTAACAAAATTATTTTGAATGTTGTAGGAATGTTTAAACACATCCAGATTTGTAGACATTGTGTTAACATTATTGCTAGGTTATAAGAACGCTATTCAAACAATTTTTTTAATTGTGTAACATTTCTAAAACATTCCACTAACAATTTAAGAATAACTTATTTTTTGAAGTTCTTGCAGTAACATTATTCTTTGAGGGAACTTTTAAAGAATAATCACCAATGTTCTGAGAACGTTCCTTGTTTCCTGGGGTGACTAATTACATTGAAGATGCGTTGCTTTATTGCTCAGAATGGACTTCCCTCTGCAGAGAACCCGTATGTGTTCAACGGAGACTTTGTGGATCGAGGAAAGAAATCTATAGAGATCATCATCGTACTGTTTGCGTTCCTGCTGCTCTATCCAGATCACATGCATCTGAACAGAGGAAACCATGAAGACCACATCATGAACCTCAGGTAGTGCAGGACCACCCGGTCCAGCTCAGAACACACTTGCCAAACTGAAGTTCTGGGGACCTTGTGATTAATATATGGACTGTTCTCCTTAAATCTGAAACGCCATAATAAATAAATGTCCTGTCCTTTCAGATATGGATTTACAAGAGAAGTCATGCAGAAGTACAAGGTATATTTAATTATGCGACACAAAGATACCATTAAATCTTCAGTTATTGTAGCTGTCATTTTTAACGTTTCATAGGTTTGGCATCACTGCCTCCCAGTGGACATGTAAAGAAATGCACATTTCATTTCTCTCGTTAGACACACGGCAGGGAAATCCTACAGCTTCTGCAGGATGTGTTCAGCTTGCTTCCTCTCGCGACCGTCATCGATAACAGAGTCCTCATAGTTCACGGGGGCATATCAGACGAGACGGACTTGGACTTCCTGAGCACCGTTGAAAGACATAAAGTGGGTCTAAAGTGTTCCTGAACTCTTGGTTTTGATTGGTCCATATCTATAAGGAGTCAGACCTGAAGAACATTAGGTCTGACATGGACGTCTTTATTTTGCAGGTGAAGTCTGCACTCAGGTTGCCCAAACGCAGTGTGGATCATCTCAACGTCCGGGCCTGCAGTCGCAGCAGCAGCAGACAGAGCCGCAGATCCGCGGGCCAAAACAGCCGGACCTCCCGCAAGAAGAAGAAACATCTAAGCAAACAGACGAGCTGCTCCTCATCTTCATCCTCGTCTTCCTCATCCTCATCATCGAGGAACACTCCACGACGACATGCACCTTCACCCAGTCTGCCAAACCCTTCAGATGTTCTCCAGGTGCCTTTCCTGGATTCCTTCGTCTCTCTAGAACCTCCAGAACCACCCAGAGAGGAGCTGGAATGGAAGCAAGTGAGTTGAAATGGTTCCTGAGAAACACGAGCTTTTCTGAGAAACACCTTCTGCCTGCAACTCAGTTTGGCAACATATGACTCATGTTTTTGCATCAAGAGTCATTTAAACTTCCCTTAACATTTCCCTAATGTTTCCATTAAGTACCAAAAACATTACAAATGTTGTAGAAAAGTTGTAGAAACGTTCAAAACATCCAGTTTTTAGACATTAATGTTGTTTTGTTATAAAAACGTTAATCAAACTTTGATTCTGTAATGTTTTTAAAACGTTCCACTAACAACTTAACATTTTTGATATATGATCAAATGTTAAAGTTGTACTAACCTTACTAACATTAGGAATTTATTTATATTTAAAAGAACATTTAGAGAACGTTAATCAGTGTTTTAAGAACATTCCCTGTTAGCTGGACACAAATGCATTAACATGCACTAACATGCATTAATTTTCTTCCCAAAACCATTAAGACATAAAGCTGATATTACTTAGCGTTTGAGAACTAAATTTCACCTGGATACAGTCACAGTCATGCAGATCATAGCATGAGCAATAAACATGCTGTTTTGTTCTGACAGGTTGTGGATATCCTCTGGAGTGACCCTAAAAATCAGAATGGCTGCAGTCCGAACTCCTTCCGTGGGGGAGGCTGTTACTTCGGGCCGGATGTGACGCAGAGGCTGCTTCAGAAACACGGCCTCTGTCTGCTCATCAGATCTCATGAGTGTAAACAGGAGGGCTATGAGCTCTGTCATGATGGACAGGTCAACACTCAAACTTATCACACTTAATGTCTTTAACATTACATTTTATTAACACTGAGAGCTGAAATGTGTCAGCTTTCTCATTAGATCTGATTGGAAGGTCTGTTACATGACAAAATGTCGTTTTCCTGAACAAACAAATAGCAGGAGCCTCAAATCAAAGGGATGAAAGATGTTTTTTCGCAGCTCTGCATGGTTTAAACGTACCGTTTTATAAACGTTTACCTCTAGTGTTTGCTGTTAGATTTACGAGTGGCCTCAGATATATAACTCAATTTCGTTTTTCTGTGTCATGTATTTCTGGTTAAAACAGGTAGATTATGTGTCTTATCCATTAAAAAAATTAAAAAAGTTGTTTATATTTTCATTTAAAGGTTATCACTATTTTCTCTGCCTCTAACTACTATGAGGAGGGCAGTAACCGCGGGGCGTACGTCAAACTGGGGCCTGAACTTGTGCCGCGATTCTTCCAGTATCAAGTCAGCCGCAGCACCAGAAAACTCACTCTGCATCAGAGGTTCCACGAAATATTATTATTATATTTTATTATACATTCATGATTCATCCATGCCCGTCCTGTGTTTCAAATTCATGCGTCCTCATAGTATTTATTAAAAAACATCATCCCCAAAACAACATGTTTTGATGACATGTCCCTCCCCAAGGGCGGGACTATGTTGACTGTCCAATGCCCAGGCAGTTTCTATCCTTTCAACGAGCCAATCAATTTCCAACGAATGAAATCAAGCCCCGCCCCCAACATCATACTGATTTTCTCATTCCAGCATACGTCACTATAGAGACGACTGTTTCATGGTGCATTCATGTTTGTGTTGATATGTACAGTACGTGTGTGTAGTTGTTACTGTGTGTGTGTGTGTGTGTTTCAGGGTTCGAGTAGCTGAGGGGTCTGCGCTCAGGGCTCTGAAAGAGAAGCTGTATGCTCATCGCTCTGAGCTGATGGCTGCCTTCCAGCAGTATGACATTGACAACACAGGTGAGGTTGGTTCCCTTTGCACCTGCAGGTGAGCGTTCAGTGTTAAACTACATTGTCTTCTGCAGGCCGCATCTCCACCAGCGAGTGGGCACAGGTGGTCGAGTCTGTTCTGCGCTTAGATCTGCCGTGGAGAACTCTGCGCCCTCGCTTGGCCCGTCTTGGCTCGGATGGAAATGTGGAGTATGAATCCTGCTTTGAGGACATCAGCCCTGGAGAGCCCATCCCTCCGGTTACTGGCTTCATTTGTTATTGCTGCAACACACACACACACACACTTGCATTCGTGGTTTACATGGACTTTGAATAGACGTTTTGAATTTTATACTGAGCAAATAAAAACAAATATAACGAATAAAACGAATTGAATAGTTAAAATGGAAAGTTGCTCTCTGTTTTTCAATGCAATCTAATTTTTACGCTTTAAAAAAAACTTGATGTTTTTAGGTGTCACCAAACTTGGCTGAAACTCTTTACAGATATAGAACTGACCTGGAGATCATATTTAACATCATCGATAAAGACCATTCAGGTACGTATCACTGTCTTCCTGATAGTTTCATGCACTTATTCTGTAAGTATGCATTAAATATGAATTTTGTAACGCCGGTTACCTGCACGTGTAGGTCAGATCTCCATCGAGGAGTTCCGTCAGACCTGGAAGCTCTTCAGCTCTCATTTAGGGGTGGCAGTGAACGACCAGGCGATTGACGACATGGCCAGAAGCATCGACTTCAACAAAGATGGCAGCATTGACTTTAATGAGTTTCTGGAGGCTTTTAGGGTTGTGCACAAACTGGATGTGAAAGAGCAACAGCAGGGTTAACTCTGGACCAGCAGCTCAGAGACAGATTCACAAATCATCACCTTTATATATTTTTTCATAAAGTCTTACGGACACAATAAGCAGTTACTCATAGCATGATTTTTTTAAGGTAATTTGTTTTAATCCTGCAAGCTTGTGTGATGAATAAATGTGACAACTTTTATATACATATTTTTGTCAAAGGTTGTGAAGTATAATTGCTTGCAGAGTCGTTTGTTTTTATATTTCTGTTTGATATTAGCTGGTCTATTTTCTTACATTCATTACGTTTCAAATGCTGGTGTTTGTTCTCTAATATCTGCACTGTGCCCATTTTAACCAGTGCCTTTATGAACAGTCATAGCATGTTAGTGTTCTACTTTAATATTCTTATACATCCAGTATTTACAACGTTCAGTTATAATAGATGTTCAGGAAAACATCATTAAATGCTCATAATTCACACACGTGCAGTTTTATACTGTATTGTTTACATGCAATTATCTGATTTCATAGTACTATTGATTTTGCTGCAATAAACTGTTGCTCTGATTTTCTGAATGTCTCTCCCTCTCTCTCTCCCTCTCTCTCTCTCTTTCTCCCTCACTCTCTTTTTAATCAGCCTATTTTATACTGTGTGTTTCACATCGCTGTGCTGGAGAGATGTTCTGCTGTGTGTGATTATGACTCTGGACATTAACTCCAGGTAAAGTATCACAATTAACACACATGATTATTGTATATCTTTTGTTGTGTTTTTTCAGCTTTTTAACGTGTGTGTTAACAATCATCTTCCTGGAGATCAGAGTTTTATTTAAGAAACAGTGGAATTTTTTTATTTAACATAATTGTTTTGTAACCGTGTGTGTGTGTATGTTTTGGATTTAGACATTA
This sequence comes from Ambastaia sidthimunki, assembly GCA_036877625.1. Classification (NCBI taxonomy): domain Eukaryota; kingdom Metazoa; phylum Chordata; class Actinopteri; order Cypriniformes; family Botiidae; genus Ambastaia; species Ambastaia sidthimunki. The sequence continues at coordinate 7,275 of JAZGTK010016524.1, forward strand.
ATGAATGTAAGATGCTTTTCTTCCAGGAAAAACAGTGGCACAGGTTTGAGTGTGCCACACACAGATATGTCTGTCCTCGATACAGACTGCACATTATTTTGGACCAATCTGGAGGTCAGCATACAAATAAACACACACACACACACACACACACAGCCTATTGCTCTTCAGAAGCACTGCACGTTCTGAGCATGATGCTAGCAACACCAAAGTTATGGGTTCGATTCTAATAATTGGTGGAACACTGCTAACAGGGAACATTCTCAGAACGTTGACTACGTTTTTTTAAAGGTATTAGCAATGTTTTTGCAGTTGCATGAATAGAACTTTTTTTTAACGGTATATATCATATATCAAAATGTTATTCTTAAGGTGTTAGTGAACATTTAAAAAAGTTAAGAATAAAATGACTAAGCAATAACGTTAATACAACATCTAGAAAACTATTTTACTATGTTGATGTCTATTGAGAAACGAGGTCTTGCTGTTTAGTGTTTTTATGTTCTGTCTTCTCTGTCAGATGTTAATGAGTGTGAGCTGAGGACTGGCGACGGTTCACACCTCTGCATCAAACACAGAGGCAGCTACACACCATCCTGTCCAGAAACACACTAAATATTCCCATACAACTGAATAACTCAGCCAGAATACTCACAGTAAACAGGACAGATGCTGGTTTATTTACCTGGTTTGTATATTTAACTATAAGTGGCATTACTTTTACAGTTTATTGAATGTTGATGTTGTGTTTTGTATTTCTGCATCCACAAGTATGTCTTACGCACTGATGACTGATTAAGACTTTGTCCTTCCTAAACATGTAAATTATACGCTGAGTTTACAGTGCTTATAAAGTTCAATGGCCAAACTTCTGAGAACTTTATTAGTGTTTTGTAACATGATCTACATAACGGTGTAAATCTGTCTTTATTAGCCACTTCCTCTTATCTGTGATCAGTTTTTGAGTTTAAGCAGTAGTGCACGAAACAGCACCACCATGTGGTCAGTTGGGGTAAAGTTTAGAACTAGAAAAAGTGACCCTTAAGCCAAAATACATGCAATTATATTTAAAAGCATTTTAGACGTATGCAGGCGTATATAATGCACGTGCACTTTGTAAACTTAAGACTTTTTGTGCAATTAAATATTTCATGTACGAGTAAATGTGTTTGTGTTTAGATAAAAGATAAATTTTTTATGTAATGCGTGTTGGAAAGCTATTTACATTATTTATTTGGGCATTAACTGGACAATTTCTGTAAACATCATGTTTAGTTAATCAGGTAATGAATATTGAGATAACCAATAATTAATAATATTGTAATTTTTATTCTAAACAACTGACTCTTTAAAACAGTAACGGCTTTAAGTCTTTTTTTGTCTCGTCCCAATTTGCAAATGAACCATCGCTTTTTACTCTTAAACTTTGTATGGTTTCTATTATTATATTTATATATATTTATATGTACATTAAAATTGTATTTTCAATCAAACTACAGCAATAATTCGTCTTTTTTAAATGTCGTAAGCGCTTGAGCGCAGGTGACGTTCTCCGGCGCTTCTGCGCATGCTCAGAAACAGGTGAGAAACACCTTTTGTGTTATTAGTTGGACAAACCATGTCACGTTGAATAAATGTTCCACAATGTTGTGGGTTACAGTAAGCATTTCTGTGGAAGTGTGTCAGATTGGTGTATTGATTCATTAAAAGATATTCAGTCTTGTCTGAGGCATGAGGTTGCATGTTTGTACACTAGATGTCCACAGAAATCTGTCTGTTCTGGGAGACTAGTGGCACAAAATTAGATTATAAATGATTTTCAAGAAGGTCATAATGTGTTAATGTTCACAAGCGCTACTGACATACTGTGTATTTTTCTTCTGTGATTGTTTACAGTGTCACAAACATCTGTTGAAAAAATTGAGTGGAAATTGTCACAAAGGTCTCAGCCAGTCAATCGATAGCACGAGATGAACGAGACTTTGCCCCTAAGTTATTCATTGCTAGACTCTGACTTTCTTTGTGATGCAGAGATTTGTTGACACTTTTTCTTTTCATCCTAGTTAGAGTGGTTAACGTTTTTTAAAGTGGTTACCTTTTTACCAGCGTCTTGCTGACTAATGAAAATCTTATTTTAATGTTCTATATTTAATTCTGATTGTTACCCACATGTGGCAATAGTCATTATACTAACAGATTTAGTCAGTTTGCTAATCCTGTGGAATTTAAAACCGGGCTTAATCTAATTTTCTTTTTTTAAACAGTGGAGGAGAGAGTTGCATGATTAGTTAGCAGTTTGCAAACTGTTTTAAGACTTCACTGTGATGTTTAAAAGTGGAGGAACAAAGATGAGATGGACATTGGCTGCATTTATAGGGCTTTTTATGCTTGCCTTTGCATCTGTGGGAAGAACAACACAGCCTGGAAAATCTGGTTGGACTGGAAAACTCTTAGTGGTACCCATGGACGGGAGCCATTGGACTGGCGTAAAGGCTGTTGCAGAGGTGATGGGCCGCAGGGGTCATGAAGTGGTGGTGGTCATTCCAGAGGTCAGTGTACGACTAGGACCTGGAAAACACTACATAACAAAAACATTCTCAGTTCCGTATGGACAAGAGGAACTAGATGCACTCCAAGCCCGGAATGCTGGAGCGAGCTCTGATGAACTACCTCTGATGGAGAAGATCAGCACCAAAATCAGCAACATGAGAAAATTTGTAGACCTCCAAAGAGTCACAGCTGAGAGTCTCCTTTTCAACCAGGAGCTGGTGGGCTTCCTGAAAGAGCAGAACTTTGATGCTGTCCTCACCAGCCCAGTTGTGCCAACTGGTGCCATACTGGCTTATAACTTGTCCTTACCTGCTGTGTATATGCTACGAGGCTTACCTTGCAGACTGGACTCGGTCGCCACAGCCTGTCCAGACCCCCCATCTTACGTCCCACGGTTCTTCACGAAAAATTCAGACCGTATGTCTTTCCATCAGCGTGTGCTAAACGTTCTAGTTTACCTTCTGGAGCCTTTGCTGTGCAAACTGACATACTGGTCGGTTGAGGATGTGGCATCCCGGTTTCTGCAGAGAGATGTAGGTGTTGCAGAGATCCTGAGCAGCGGAGCTCTGTGGCTGATGCGGTATGATTTTACCCTGGAGTTTCCTAAACCCATGATGCCCAACATGGTCCTGATAGGTGGAATTAACTGTGCCATAAAAAGCCCTCTAGCAAAGGTGAGTGCAGGCAATAATTTTAACCATTTGTGCAGACAAAGGTGGTCTTTAAACCAAGTTAAAAGTTTAACTTGGCCTTTAAAGCAAAAGTCCAAGTTAAAAGGATAGACACCAAAAAAAAAAATTCTTCCATCATTTACTCATTCTAATGTAATTGTAAACCTGTAGGACTTTTTTGCTTCTGAGGAACAAAAGAAGATATTTTGAAGAACATTGATAGCCAACCAACAGTGGCACCCATTGACTTTAATTGTATGGACACAAAACATTTGTCAAAACATCTTTTGTGTTTCAGAAAAGAAAAAAGTCATACAGGTTTGAAAAGATGTGGGTGAGTAAATGATGAAAACATCTCTTTCAGCTGGTCCTCATACTTCATCTATTGTGAAGGGTATCCCTTAGCTTGTAAATCATCTTGTTGCTTATAAAGACTGAGCAAAAGACTGAAAAACTGCTACATCATGGTGCTGCTACATCACTTGTATCTTTGAGCATAGTTCAAATATCAAGAACATTAAACACTGCCAGTATTGAAGCTCTGTTTACACTGACCGTGTAATCATTACCCTGACATGATTTTGTGCAACTGAGTGCAGTATATAGTTGTCCCTATATTTTGTTTTCACAAAGGTTTTGTACAAAGACATCTGGTTTTCTGTTGTTTATTTTTATATAGATTTGCACCTTTGATAATAATACTTTAAATGTGTTTTATGGATTAAAAAAGTCTCCTCCCACCTTATATATCTAGCCAATGGGAAACTGTGGGGATTAGGAATAATTGTTTATATGAAAATAATGACAGATTTTGGTGGCTTAAAGTCACATGTACATCAATCCAGTTTTCTGGATTGGAATAGTTCTTGTTCCAGAAAATGTCAACAGGGGTCACTGTTTTCCCTGTCTTGTAGTTTCAGCTTAACTGTTACTGTTGTACCCGACTTATTGGGAATGTCTTAAATAAAAATATATATTTTAAACCACATTGTTTGCAGAAATGTGCATGTTATGACTGGGTGACTAACTCTTACTAGGTTACTTTGATGTTGGTTCTGGTTTTAGTGGTTTATGGTATGTGTGTTTATCTATAGTTTGGACTAAAGAATGTTTTCATCAAAAGTGAGTTAAATCTCGTAACATTTCCGCTTTGAAGATATTCAGAATGTCCTCTTTGAATTTGCACTAGTTTTTCCTATAAAATGTTATTTTAATGTTTCCATTAAGTAACAAAATGTTTAAAATGTTATTTTGAATGTTCTAAGAATGTTCAAAGCCTAATTTTTTTAGACATTGTATTAACATTATTGCTTGGTTATAAGAAGCTATTTTGTTATTCTGTAACATTTTTAAAACATTCCACTAACAATTTAGGAATGTTTTTAATAAATTCGATACATAACATTCTATTAATGTTACTGCAAAAACTTTTTTGATAACTTTGATAGAACTTTTAGCACATATTTAGAGAACGTTCCTTGTTAACTGGTTTACACGGCCATTTATAAATAACCTGATTATTGATTGCATAAGAAACTGATTAACATGGTATCCTACAATAGAACAACAGATGAACTATATCACAATGTTCTTCACTCTTAAAGTGTCATGACACGTAGCAGATCAAATTCATGATGTTTATAATTTTTCTTCACGGGAGAAATATTCTGTGTAGATATCAGTCTGTTCTGGAATGCTTTCAAGAAAGTGTGTGGTGGTGTATTGTAGGGCAGGTTATCTCCTCAGCATGATGAGATGGAAGGAAAGGAGTGGCAAGTTTCTCACGCAAGCAGGTTCGAGGGGAAGTTGGGGGGGGCTGGTGACTGCAGTCAAACCTCTAAATTACTGTTATGTTCTGGAGTAATTACAGCTGGTTGTAGACTAAACTTTAAGCCTGTACAGGACAGATATGAAATGAATTATGAGTCCCAAAACATTTGTGTATTTAGATGTAAACTAAAGACAGTTTAAAGACAGTTGTTTTGTTTAACGACAGTGTCTTAGCTGTAATGATGATGATAAATATTGGCATTTGTCTCACGAGACCTGAAGTTCATACATTTGCAAAAAAAAACTAGCTGGTATTGTTAAAGCAAAAACAATTAGATTAATGTACAGTGTTGATTCCTTGTGTAAGAATGATGTTGAGGGTGTTACGTAACAGTTTTGGCTGTTTAATGCATTTTTTAT
>JAZGTK010016525.1:0-12685 GCA_036877625.1 Ambastaia sidthimunki
AACACTATCCTGACCCTTGTGTGCAAATACAGCCCAGATTTACTGTAGTTTAGTCTGTGTTTGTTGCCTTACAAACAGATACTTACTAAAGTAAATGTAAGAACTAGCAAAAGCCAATCTGTTGAAATTACAGTTCCACAGAAGGCAGCTCATTATGAGATGATTCATCATGAATGTTTTTGGACGGATAAACACCCCCACTGTCCAAACATGACAAAAGCAATAATTATGACTACAGTGTAACTAACACAGCACTCATTTGAAAGGCAGCCTAAATGTGCCCGCTTTCTGGAAACTGGAGTAAAATGCCAAATTTTAGCACTTCCAGGAATCACTTAAACCGCACACAAAGTATGGGAATACATCTGTGTTACAAACAGACATGACCACACACACTTTGTCAGAATTCACCATGTTGCACGATTATGGTCATAGATGTTTTGGAAAGTGGTTGGTGAAAGGTTACAACACAAAATGAAAAAACTGATGATTTACAGTGTTGGTCTGAATAAGGACAAAACTAGGATGTATTAAAGGCTCCTAAACTCTGAAATAAAGTCCTGATTGGAATTATAAAACAAGCTATAAAAGAAAACACCTTGCACATTTTTGTTTCCTATAGCCATATCTCACATAGAGTAATACTGAATTTCTTTTCAAATTTTTTATACTTTAAAGTAAAGCAATGAGCCAAATACAAGCACTGCAGCTAATACAAACTCTCCAACTTCTTTTTAAAACAAAATCTGGTTCATTTTAGTTCAGCTACACAGGATGATTCATTGGGTTTGTTAGTCTAAATAGAATTTAATCTAAACAGAACTGTCTAACTAAATTTGGGCTGATATGGAGTTTAAGGTATCCCCTGAGACTTTAGAATCACATTCACACCCTTAAGTGCCCATCATTTGTCTTCAGGAATGGCAACAAAAGTATAAAGGCATGCACTGGTATACACACTGCGTATAAAAGTTTTCTTTTCATGACAACTGTTTGAAATCACTAAAAAAATATGAATTTATAAAATGCTATTTCATTAGGAGATAAAAACTGAACACTGTAAGCTATGTTATGTTACACAAGAAAAACAAAATCTGAAATACAGGAGTTTATAAACAGCTGAATGTGGAATACAGAAAATGGAATGTGTGTTTTTGACATGGACTGTTAAGATGTTGAAAGCAAACAAGCTTTTTAATTAAATTTACACACCATAATAATTGCAGGGTAGCGGCCGTATAAATTAAATGTTTTTTTTTTATTATCCCTTTTAAAAGCTACTGTACTTAAGAACGTGTTGATCATAAACTATAATGTTTAGGAATGTAATATTTTGGGTTTACTTTGCCGAGCTTATTTTGGGAGAGCACACCTTCTGTAAATCCACACACACACACACACACTCTCAGTAACACATGCACACACACTCTCAGTAACACATGCACACACACTCTCAGTAACACATGCACATACACACGAGATGATAGGTTGACGTGGTTGGGTTTAGTTGTCGTCCTCTTTAGCCTGAGCCAGAGCTTTTTCTGCATTCGCCGAACCCTCGTAACGCTGAGAGGCGATGGCAGCTTGATGGGACATGCTCTTTCTCATAACATCTCCCTTTCTCCATAGTGTGATCTCCTAGGAAATCCATTAAATCCTTCAGTTAAATTTCCTTACTACATGGAATATGTTCTTAATAAATAAGTCACATTACTGGCTAACATTCTGTACCTGCTGCTTGAAGTAGCGTCTTTCTTCTTCATCGATGAGTACGAGATTCAGGTAATAACGAACGGAGAACTTCTTATTAATGTCTCTCATGGTTGGCGTCATCTCATACCCAGCCAGGAAAAGACGAATTGGGATGGATTCGCCTAAATGAAATGAATCAAAACAGGAGGTTACGTTGGATGTTGCTAATAAGAAAGATTATGTTTGTTTAGGAATTGCATACCTCGAACAGGTGCCCCATCCATAATCTCGTATTTGGCGATAGTGTCGTTTTCGTGGTACACGTTTGGCCCTGTTCCCGTCGTTTCGCGTTTAATTATATCAATTTCCATGTGTTTGATCTTGATTCGCACCAGCAGGAAATAGATCTTCCCCACAATCACGTCCTTCAGGTGATACCTGCAGTTTTAAGATGTTTAGAAGAGAAAAAATGGCAGCGAGGGACTGGAGAACAGAGAAGATGTAAAACTGAACCATTTACATTTGAAGTATTTTAGTTATAATATCAAAAACTAAAAACTTTTAGGTTTTTAGTTTTAGGTTTTAAAATAGTGTGATCCCCAAAAACTCATTAAACCTTTCAGCTGCATGGAACCTTCAATAAACTTCAGTATGAAAGTATTTAAATCATCGAGCCAGTAGCCATTCATCAAACTTACTTGGACTTGTTGTACTCAAACTCAATGTGCAGACAGTCCTCGATTCCCACCTCCATCTTTATGGAGGAGTTGAGTTCTGGATACGTGCTTAGCGTGTGCACCACAATGTCCATCTCTTTGCTGATGTCATTCAGTCTCCTGCTAATCGTGGCCCGCAGGAAATAACTGTGGGAAAAAAGAAACTTTATATGACTGACGATATAATAAAAGTTCATGTATTAACGTGTAACTATACAGCAAACTGTGTTAAATCATTGGAAAGCTCATATGCACTCTTTCTTAACCCATAAAATGACATGCACGTACCGCAGTTTTACATTCTGGCCTGTGTAGGACTCATACGGTTTCTCCACGTGTGTGAACTCAAAATCAAAGGTCTGAGATTGGGCCATCTCTCCAGGCCGAGCTAAATCCTTTACCAGAGAGACAAACTCATGGTGGTTCCCTCTGTCATAATACAGCTCTGGAAAAACACAAACAAGCCACACAAAAAAAAACAAAAATTATGTATTTAAGGTCTTGTTCATTTAAACTGCATTTAAATGTTGATTGCATTTAAAATTCAATTGCATTTAAAAGTTTATCCAAATGTGGACAAACTTTAGAATCTTAAAAGTGCGAACATTTGACCAATCACAACTTTATTTTCATTTGTTTATGATGCATTAACAGTATGTTATATATACAGTATACATACAATTATACAGTATATGTGTAATACGTAATACGTGTGACGTACAGAGGCGTTGGCTCGTGGGATAATACCGCCTTTTTAAACCGGATGTGTGTCATCTGTCACGAGACTGGGCTTGTAATATGACACTTAAACATGTTTCATTTCTGTTCTCTGGATCTCTTTAATAAAATGTACATTACACACCAAAACTCACAAGATCGAATTTTGCTCGCAACCCATGCAAACACACAGACTGTTGCCAAACATTGACTTATAATGAGTGCATGAAGCATCTCTCATTCAAACTATTCCATTACCGATCTGGCCGATAAATTCAATTTTGATTCCCAGATGTTCCAGTCTTTTCCCTGGATTCTTCAGGGTTACGTTGACTTTCCCAGAGACTGTCTCTCCGTCGTAGAAGAGAAAATATTTGTCCTTTTTCCCATCCTCTGTTTTGTGCTCGACCTTCTTCCTTGTCTCGGCATCATTCAGAACTATGTCAATTTCAGCACTTTGTCCAAAACCGAAGAAGCTCATCCCGACACCTGTGCTGGACTGAAATCCTTTGGAATTTTAACACCTGGTCCAATTCCACATCAAAGCAATGGCGTCTTATTCACAGGCTGGCTGCTTTATTTTCTGCAATGCATGTGGTTTTAATAAGTGCTTCTTTAAGTTTAATTTTGTTGCTAATTTTTGTATGTTTATTGTTTCATTAGTAACTGCGGAGGGTTTATCTGCAGTGTACAACCACAAGCTTCTGAAATGATTTTACTACCGGGATAGGACGCGTACGTCGCTTTCAAAATAAAAGTCTCACAGACGCGATAAAAATCTAAATTTAATTCGTCAAAAATTTAACCATGTAAATTGTGAAATATGCGAAACATAAATCCAATTTTGTCTATAAATTATTATGTTTTAAAAATTCGTCCCGTTAGCTTTTTAATATTTTAACATTTTAATATTTCTTAAACCTGAACCGCACAAAAAGCATATTTCTTTCTTCTTTTATTAAATACAATCCAGTTAATAACTTCAATGTGGGAATGTATGAGAACTCCCGGTTAGTAGAATAATAAGAACTATATTATACTTACTTGAATAACTAACACATGAATAACAGTGACAGTTATCTTTGAAAAAGACAACCAGATTGTAAAGATTATCATTGTCAAATCAATGTGTGTTTAATGTCTCCCTCTAGTGAGCATAACTGACAGCAAAACTTATGGACGCTAGTTGTAAACATCTTGGTTCACGCATATGCCACACGCACTTTAATGCTTTATTGCTGTAAGTCGCTTTGGATAATAGCGTCTGCCAAATGAATAAATGTAAATGTAATGTATTGCCTTTTTAAATACATAAAACATTTATGTCCTTATTTAGGAAGCCAAGTCCAACATTATTTACATACTATTTGACAGGTGGTTAAGTGCCAGAGTTTCTAAATCTCTGTTTCTTAAGTCTCGATGAAAGAACCGTGTTTCACGAAAATATACAGCTGACTTATTTTTTATTAGATATGAGACAACTGAAAGGGTGAACAGAAAGCTAAAATGGGTGGTCAAATTCTCTCATGACAGCTATAATTCTGCAAATCCTGTTTAACAGAAAGGATAAACCGTAGTAACGTGGGTTGTGCAGACGCAATCTCTGTTTACCTTTTGAAAGGGCTCTTGTGATTGGCTGTCTTCAACGTCACTTCAGCGGTGGGCGTGGCCAGCACGCTCTACTCTAAGACACGCTGCGCCCAGTGAGCGCTTCTAAAACTCACTTCATTTAAAGCCGTGGTGTGCATGTCACTAACTAACCACACATTGCTGAGTTTACCTGTCCGATCAGGCGTAACTTTAAGTAGAAACTTAAGCTTTACTGTCAGCTCGATTTATTTTTTATCATCCGATCATGTGTGATTGTTAGTGTTAGACTAGTGATTTCAGCAGCGGATGTTAACATCTCTTATCATCTGTCTAAAGGAAAGTCAGCTGATCCGGTTTTGATTTTGTGATGGCAGAACCGCAGCAGCAACAGTTGGTTGACATCGACCCAGATTTCGAGCCTCTCTCCCGGCCGCGTTCATGCACCTGGCCGCTTCACCGACCTGAACTCAACGAGCCGGGAAGCTCAAACACATCTTCCCCGGCGCCGTCCGTCAAACCGGAGCAAGGCATCGTGGACTTTATTAACGGTTTAAGTTTACTAGAGGAAACCGAGGACTACCCGGAGGAAAAGCCCGTGCTTTTGGGCAACGACTTCCACTGCCAGGACAACTGCGTTCATCCCCAGCAACAGCATTCAGCGGGGTTGCATCCACAGCAGCCGAATCCCCAGTTGACGCACCCGCAACAGGTGCCGGTGCTCCCCGCCCCTGCCGGCGGCTCCAGCCCTGCAGCGGCCCAGAGGAAGAGCAGCTCGTCTCGTAGGAACGCATGGGGGAATATGTCATACGCTGACCTTATCACCAAGGCGATCGAGAGCTCCCCCGAGAAGCGGCTCACCCTGTCTCAGATCTACGAGTGGATGGTGAAAAGCGTGCCTTACTTCAAAGATAAGGGCGACAGCAACAGCTCAGCCGGCTGGAAGGTAATTGCTCTCCAAGGCCAAACAGAAGTATCATTTATTCCAGCGCAGAGTATCGCTGAAGGTCCCCTCGTATGCTGAAAAGTGTACAATACTTTATCATGATTTAAAAGCCACACACACAAGTATTCATGCGCATTGAAACCTTTTTATGTGGTCAGGAATGTAGTTGCATGAGGTTTGCATTCATTTAACCTTTACCAAATTTAATTTAATCATGCTTTCACTACAGTAAAAAAAACCTTTTTTTCCAAACGTTATTTGGTGGTAAAACCACGTTGCTGTAGCAAAATCATAGTTAATTAGTATTTTCTATGGTTGAACTATATGGTTCTGTTTTTTTATGTTTACTTGTTTGTAGTAAACTAAAAGTATGGTTAATTTTAGTAAGGGAAGATCAACTCAACACATGAATGTATGTATATGAATATTTGTGTGTGTGTGTGTGTGTGATCATTTTTTACTACACCCATGTGCTAAAGAGAAAGCAGTATATCACAGTTACGAACAGCCCAGTTGTGGATTCCCTCTCAGCTCAAACAAGAGACATGCGGTTTGTTATGGAATGAAAGAGGAGGGACTCAAGCTCACAGCGTTTACAAGAATGTGTAACAGCCCAGTCTCAGCCGCGCGGTTGGAGATGGCTGTTGAGTTTAATCGCTGTTTAATAGCCTTGACAGAAGAGCTCGTTTTGTGGTTTGTCTTTATACCATCACTAAAAGTAAAGGTTTAAATGAGGCCACTCGCATCTGGCGTGCGCTCATAAAGAACATCAGCACCAGAGGATAAGTTTACCTCAAACATTTATTCTGTTAGTTTTCTTTTTTGCATGGAAAACAAATGGAAATGTTTATCAGAACGTCTGCGATTTTCCATATAATGAAAGTAAATGAGGACAGGAACCGTCAGACTCTAAACACGCTATAAAAGCACCCTGAGAACATCAGAACATCAGAAGTCCATGTGACTTGTGTTCCAAATTCCATTGATGTCAGAGCTGGTGTGACGCGCTTTGACGCGTCTTACAATATTTCAATGTACGCAAGCGAGAGCTAGGCAGCCACAGGGTGATGTTTTCAGGTTTAAAATTGTGTAGAAGTTATTTTATGGCTCCAAAAGGCTTGGAATATAGTGTCCAAGTTCTTTGGACCACTTTAAGTGGTGCTTTTATCTCGTGTTTGGAGCTTAAAGGACTCCATCTGCTTTCATTGAATGGAAAAACATGCATTTGTACTTTCTGGGTCTTTTCGGTGGTAACTGCTCTAACTACTGTAATTTCCACCAAGGAATGTGAATGAACTGTGGTCATGTTCTTTGGTTAAATCCTCTGACCTAATTCACCAGCCCTCTAAACACGCTCAAACACACATCCAAAGCTATGTAGTCTTGTGGTCCAAGAACCGTTCCAAAGCACTTGTGGAGAGCCTGATGATTCAAACTGACCACTATGAATACAGGAGGACTGTATCATTTCACACACGTGAGGTGAAGCAAACAAAGACTTGTTGATTGAAGAAAAGATCTTCTAACCTGTCATTTATCACTAGTGCTTTTGTATCATTACGTCTGATTCACCTCTCCATACAACCCACTTTTGTTTCTTTGTTACGTTTGGTGCGTGCATGGAAACAAATTGTGACGGTCACACAGGGCCTCCTCCTATCACTGAGCTAAAAATACCTGCAGATTACCTGTCAGGAAGACACGTTTACCTGAAGGGTGTGGCCCCCCTCTACCGCCATGGGCTCTGCACGCCACAACAAAACATTGTCTGGACTCCTCCATCTGTGACATCATAGTTTCAGCATTCCAGTCAATCGTAGGATGTTTCTATCGGGTTGTAGGGGTTGGACTGTTCTTTATCATCATGGTATCTGCATACCTAAAACTGGAAGAGTGTTCTGCCTCCTGTCACAGTAGATTTCTGTCAGGGATTGACTCATTAATCTAATAACCTTTTAGCACCATAATAAGTATTTACCACAGTGCAGATCTAGTGTAATTTAGGAATTAGAATACAATGTGTTTTGACATCATAAAGTGACAGGTGATAAATGCCAGCTCTTCCATTTAAATCTTGAGTTTTTGTCCTAACCAGTCATGACTGTGATGAGCAACAATTACGTGGTTTCTATTATTGCAGTGTTGTTCTGGGTAGCCACGCCAATCCTGAGATTTCATTGGTCCAGAATTCTGCTTCACATAACCATATGATAAACCTCAAATATGTTCTGATTGGCTGTTATTACTTTACATTCTGCAGCAATTTCCCCTTAAGTGCGAACAGTCAAATTACTCGTCACTGGAATTTTATCGGATTATTCCTGAATACATTCACTCCTACTCAAGATTTTAAAAAATAGTTTACAGCCAAATAATTCAGTTCAAAGGACCGTTTGCTGCATCTTGAGACTTGCATTTGAGTTCAGTCAAAAGTCAAAGACATTCAGAGGTAAAACGCTAGGGTTCAAACATCTCCAAGGGTCAGAGGTCAAAATTTAGAGGTCATGCCATCAAGTTTGTGGAGCATGTCACGGGAGTCCATAATCATCTCCTACAAGTCAAAGCAAAATAATAAGTGGTGTTCAAAAGTTTTGGCAGCTAAAAAAGTTATGTTTTATTTTAGCTCTCTTGTATCTGTAAATAGACGCTGTTGTTTTGTGCCATAAATAGTCAAACACACACATACAGGTAAAATTCCATGAGGGTCAGTTTTAGATCTGAACTCACAAGTAATCACCTTGGGTACTTTTAAAAGCCACACATACATTCTGTTTTTCTGAATCTCAATGTTTGTAGTATAGCGATGCTATCAAACTTAAATGGCCAGTTCTTGTTTTCTTTGTGTAACTGAACACCTTAACATTCATAAAAATTTATTACTATTCTAATTTTTATTTATTACTATTTTAATTTCATTTGTAGGTCGTTAACAGTTCTAACATCATATGGTTTTCATTGTTATTTTAGCATGCTTTCCTATTTACTCCCTCTATCTCAGTTTTTTGTGGCTTTAAAAAAATGTTTAACTTTAAGCCCTGTTTTCAGCAGATGAACCCAGTTACCTCTATATGCTTTGAAGTTCACTGTTTTTACGATTCCCGGTAATGCCCCCACACAAACATGCAAGCTATACATTTGTAGGCGAGTATTTTCAGAGTGTTTCAAATGCACACACATAATATTTGTACAGCCTTATCTAAGACCAGATACAAAATCGTTGTTCAGTTTGGCGGTCAATAAGTTTCGGCTGTAGGTGAATAGGTCACATTCTCCAAAACCAGTCAGTGTTGAACTTGACTGTTTGAAGATTCCTACAGCTACAGTACAAATTGTTGAGTTCAAACTTCTAGAATTCAAAGTTCTAGAACTCTAGAGATTTGTATTTAAGTTCTAGAGCTGATAGACTGGACAGATTCTCAGAATCTTTGTGAGAGATAAATGTCAGCAAATACAGGTGAAATATGCAGAGGTTGAAGTTTGTGGTTTATAGATGATACCTGCTCTACATAATATGGGTAGCGCTTAATTAGCATTGTGCAAAGTGCAGCAAAATTTAAGGGACATTTATGCACACACACACACACACACACACACACACACACACACACACACACACGAACATTCAGAGTGAAAGGAAGGAAAGGGAGAAAACATGCAACATTGCTCCACTCTACCGCAAAAACATGAAAGAACTGTGACTGTGCGCTGAGAGTACTGTGGCTTTTAATCTGTATCTACATCAGTGTGCACGCTTTGGAACTTAAAATGTGACAAAGTTACACATAAAAACTCTGTGAATTCATCAGATATCAAAAAAATCCCCAAACTGAAATGCAGAATTACGGTAACCGGATGTCAGCGCCAAAATACGTAGCAGAAAAAAGCAGCTGTAATCAGTCAGTGTATTTGTTACCTTGTACTACTTACATAAAGCGTTTCTTAAAGCTACAGCGTGTAATTTCCGCACCGATAGTGGTACCAATGAGAAGTTCAAGAAATGATTACAGTTCTGTTACACCATTGGTTGATTCAGTGTTGCTCAGAGACCACTTATACAAAGGGAACAGTGTTTTGAGTGAATCACATTGTAATGTTGTTTACAAGCATTCTTGAGGAAAATCAGCTTAGTAACGGCTTTAATATGTAGAATGCACTGTCGTTATCGTTGCCATGGAAACAATTTCATTCATGAAATTAAGTGAGAATTACTTGAATTGTGATGAATTAAAGAAATGAATCCAATGGTGTGGAGTTAATTTTAGGTGTATTGAATTTAGTTGAATTGAGAATTGAGTTTGGATTCTTTAAATGGGTTTTCACACTTTACGTCTGTAGAAATAAATTTGAATCGAATTGACTGTCATTTTATTGAACTGTTGTAGCATTCCTTTGCAGGTTAAAAATGAATGACAAACGCTTAGAGCATCCTTTGTGATGGCGAAAATAGGTATAAGATTGATAGGAATTCACCGTTTAGCTGGCCAAGGTCATTCCTACAAACTTGTTTGCACTTGTTATGAAAGGACGTAAGCATTTTAGCTCCCTGGACTCATCAGAGCTAAAGCCATGACAACTTCGGCGAATGTAAAAAAGGCAATAAGCTATTTGTGTAAATTTATTAAAGCCACAGTACAGACCTCTGCCTGTGCTTTTACTCGCCACAGAAAGATCAAACGTGTCTCTTAAGTCTCTTTTCACACTATGGTAACAGTATTCTGAGATTTAATGTGTTGGACTGGCAGTGGTTTGTCTCAGAATGCAGTACAGCAGGCTGGTATGTTCAGTCTGGTGAGCAGATACCTGGTACATTAGTCAGCCACTGCAGAACGAGTGAGTGTGTCACATAATGGAGAGTGAATAGGATTTTTAAAGAACATTATGTAAATCTTTCACAGTTCTTTTTAAGTTTGAATGTTTGTCACAAAGAAAACATACTTGCAATCGATCTCTATGATCATTTTCACAGTGAGTTTGCAATATTATTTTAATCTTTCATTTTTAGTCTAGGTGTTGGATTTCATAGTTGTCCAATTCTTTAAACAATTATGTCAGGTATATAAGTTTTTTTTTTGGTTTTTGTTTTGTGTTTTAATTAGATATTGGTGTAAATAGTGTTGCTGCATAAAATCGAATTACAAATATTGCATAATTTATAATCATTTTTATACTTGTGCGTACTGGCTTTTACAGTCAAATTTACAGTATAATAACATAGTGAGGGTGTAAAGATTGTTTGATCCAGCTATAATGTTTGGGACGGCTAAGCAAACAAGTTAACAACAGCCAGACGGTCGTAGGCCACTGCTTCTCTTTGTCGACTTCTGTTTTTCATATAGATAAGTACAAGAATGCACCACGTTGACGCCACTTCCATGGAGGTTGAGGTACCATGGGAGGTCTGCATTGTTGCCAAAGCCAGTCTACACCCTCCAGAGCACATACATTCTCTCTTCATGTCAGTCTAAAAATTCCGTGTCATGGGATTGAACCTCAGAGAGTTCAGAGGCATCTGGGGTCACTGGGCCCATAAAGGTTCAGTGGGGGAGTTTTTTAAGGACTCACTGTACTTAAGTGAAAAGCTACGGCTTCACGGTACAGTCACAGAACGTGACGAGGAGTCCTTTAAGTTTGAGAGTGGGAGGAGAGGAGGAGAAATGTGAGGGAAAGGAGGTTACTGAGGGAAAAGCGTCAAACATCCTCCATTCCTGAGTGCTGTGATCATTTCCAACTGCATGTGTTCCCTCAAGAGTTTCCTCTGCAGCCCATCAGAGAAACCGGCTTGTGTTTACAAAGAAACATCACAGTGAATTTTTGGTGCGTTTCTTATTCATTGTTTGTTTGTTGGTTTCTAACGTCAATGACTTTTCAGGAACAGTTTTGGCATAAAGAGTGCGGGAAGAGTGTTGTGCTGTAGGTCTGCTGTACATTTAGGTTTCCAAAAAGCCAAGAACATTGATTCGATGTGTAGGATCAAAATCAAGAAATTTAATGATTCTGGTTCACATTCCGATTAGGTACTGAATAAAATGGTAAACGAAAAAAATACTTTGTATATTTTATTTGTCTAAAGTTTCATTACAGCAAAACTCTTTTCAGAATATATATTTTAAAATTCACAGTGATATGAACAAACAGTCAGTCATTTGAACATTATGACAGTCATGGGGTTTCAGTAGTTTCTAAAAATAGAAAATAGAATAGTAAACAGTAGACAAAGTAATAATAGTAGACAAAAAATAGTATATATAAGCATTATATTTCTCAAGGTTACATTAATACACC
This sequence comes from Ambastaia sidthimunki, assembly GCA_036877625.1. Taxonomy (NCBI): domain Eukaryota; kingdom Metazoa; phylum Chordata; class Actinopteri; order Cypriniformes; family Botiidae; genus Ambastaia; species Ambastaia sidthimunki. Next base: position 11,941 of record JAZGTK010016525.1, read on the forward strand.
TACAATCCGAATCCTGCATTGCCCCAAAGGAATCTCATTAAAGCACCACTAAATCAAAGACGAGTTTTTCTCTTCCCGCTGCCGACAGCACAGATATCCTTTTCCTTTAATGTGAAACTTCGGCCGCTGCTGGAACCTTGTCATGTTGAGTCCGGTGGAACCTTTGGCTTAAGGTTATTTTTGCACTTTCCTGTAAAAACAGTGCACACGTCCCCCACAATGAGTGATGATGCGTTTCCTGCTGAGTGGCTGGAAAATAGCGACATTCCCTCCCTAAAAAAGACCAAGGACTGGGGGGTGGGGGTACTAGAGTTTGACAACATAACTGGTCATCTGACTGTCTGGTCCATCCCAGAATATAGAGCTTGGATCTATTGAACAATGTGAAGCATTTTTGCCTTTTTGTGCTTTTGAATGAAAGACATTTCTCGTAGTTAGTGGGGGGGTAACATCCGCACTTGCACATGCAACACACACTCAAACATAAACACAAAAACATGCACATATCAATGCAGTAGTTTGTATGCACGCATACTGGCAGGTGCTTGAGTAGTTCCTCCAGAAGGGGGTCTCTCTGCTGTCTCTCTCCCAGGGGAGGCTGCTGCTGACTGGATGCCAGTGGGTAGAAAGACCCTTAATACATGGTACCTTACTGGAAGTCATTGTTTTTGCAGCTTGTGATCTGAACCGTTGCCACACGTGCAGTATGTAAACTGGCACCAGTCCAGCTCAGCGTACGTCTGCT
>JAZGTK010016526.1:0-12685 GCA_036877625.1 Ambastaia sidthimunki
GAGTTGAAAAACAAGTACAGAACGTGTGCCACAGCTATCTGATAGCACCAGACAGTGTGAGTTAAGCATTAGCCATCCGCCATTTCTGTGTTCCAGGAAAGACCTGCCTGAAGAGTGTGTCAGGGCAAGGTGATCAGGGGTTTAGTGTTACTTTCAGCTGAGTCATGCTTCCAATCGATCCCCATTTCTCTTTTGTTTTTTCTGTCCGTTCTTAGATAAGGGGTAACTTAAGTCTGGTGTGAGCTCGGTTACCTGTATGGACTGACCAATGACTGCAGCCTATCAACTCACAAACACAGAGTGACATCACTTTAATGGAGGTCACTGTAATCAGATTATCCTAGTTACACAGAGGCACTGACAACCAGCGAACCAAGTATGTTTAAATTAGCCCCCCAGGCAACATGGGGGATGGCTTTAACAGTAATTTTGGTGTACCAGTTGTGGTGTACAAGTCTTTGTCCCTGACTCTTTGTGTCACTGTTCTTACATGATATATTTATAAAGCCCTTTTGATTCAAGCACCAGTTGTGTCTGGCTGTTTTAATTTGAATTGTCTCTGGGGAAGGTTTGTGGAATGGCATGTATCTCCTATTCATTCCGTGACTCTGTAACTGTTATGAGACAAAACTGAGACAGGTGGAGCAGACAAATGATATAGAATTATCACTGACTGCTAAAATTTAAATAACACAAATAAATTTAGCAATAAACACCAACGCTCATAGGAATGCAATTGTTGACAATCCAAAGCAGATACTGTACCATACACAAGATGCGGAGCGGTACTGAACTGTAATGTGGGGGTTGGGAATTTCTAGAGAAAAGAGGGGAGCTGGGAAGAGGCTGGAGGGCTTGGAATCCGCCTCTGTTGCCACGGCAGCTGTGCCAATCTCCAAGTACACCTACAGTCTAAAGTGATACCTGAGCTCAGAGCCCCTGGATAATGAGGAGCTGTGAAACTCTAAACTCTGTCAACTAATGCTTTCACTCCTGTCTCTACAGGGTCTCTGTAAACGCATCCTATCTCTGGGAGAAGAGGCAGCAGCACTGAGGTGAATGTTTTCAGGGACTTGACAAGGACAAGGATTAGGAGACTTTGCTAAATCTTCTCTCAAGCTTTTGGGCTGTAGACAGTGTCTCTCAAGCTCTGCTACCGCAGAAGCCAAAAACACTTTATCTAGTGTGCAGTACTCCTTCCCCCATCTAAACACATGTATCCATACACTAGCATAGCCATTCAGCTACTGACATCTTTCTGCCCAGTAAACCAACAACTCTGACTGCTCTTAGCAGCAAATAGCACAAAGGACCAAAAATAGACCAGCGTGTTCCAGAGCAGAGCAGCTCTCCTTAAGCAGAGGAATCAACGCAATGAGAGGAGGCTGAGGGCAAAAAAGACTGTTTCCCAACAAAGTACAAGTTAACACACAACATATAGCCTTTCATCTATGAGACTTCCTTGTACTGTGCTTATCCCAACTGACAGCCAAATTCGCATGCTGTTCCTTTTCACTTGGGAGGAAAATAATTCTTTGTTGGAGGCAATTTTAAATCTATTTCAAGTTTAAACTTTATATATCAGCTGTATAAGTCTTCCTTATAATAGAGGCATTTACCTTTATGTATGGTTATGGCTGTGGATCTGCATAATCTAATAAAAATATAATAATACAGTTTGCTGTCAAACACGTGTGTGTATGTGTGTGTGTGTGCGTACGTATGTATTCAAGCATCTTTAAATGCTCACTGGTTAGCATATTATCAGATCAACACAGAAACTTGACTCACTGTTGCTGGATTTGAGGTCTCTGTGGATGATTGGCACGAAAGTCTGGTTGTGCAGGTAGTCCATTCCAATCGCAATCTGCACTGCCCAATTCACCAGTACCCGAGGGGGAACTTTTTTTCCAGCAAGTGCCCGATTAAGTGCTCCACCACGAGCATACTCCATAACCAGACATAGATTTGGCTCCCGCAGGCAAACTCCTCGTAGAGCGATGATGTTGCGGTGTCGTAGCATCCAGAAGAGTCTGGCCTCCTGCCTGACATTCTCTGCGGTAACGCTGATGTCTTCATCAGGGTCCTGGCGGGCTGCTTTAACAGCCACTTCCTCACCCTTCCATACACCCTTGTACACCTTTCCAAAACCACCAGCACCAATCACCTCCTCCAAACACAGCTCTGAAAAATCAATTTCCAGTGGTGACTCCCCACCAACCAGTCCTTCGGGAGGAAGTGTGGGATAGCTGGTGTCCCGTCGGGTCACATAATTACTGGGGAATATGCCCACCTTGTCCTGGATCTTGCCCGTCCACCAGCCCTCATCTCCAGACACTTTGGAGTCCTTGGAGAGCACCTCCAGTAGGTCACCGCGTCGCAAGGTCAGCTCCTCATCCGCTGTGGCCTCATAATCAAACACAGCTGTCCAGTAAGCATTACTGCATTCATGGTGATTGGGAAGATGAGAATCTGGGGACCCCACAGAGGACAAAAGCGTAGAGGAGTTCCAGCTGCTGCTGTTCTCTGCCTGCATCAAGCAGGGTGTTGGAGTTGTGTTTGCTGGGAGGGCAGGGGGTAGTGGGGGTCCGCAGGATCCCCCACTGGTGGTGCAGGGTAGAGGGGCGGTGCTTCCGCCACCTCCAGCTCCTACTCCACTCAGTCTCGTATGTGGGTCCATCACTGAGTGTACAGGTCAGCGATGTGGTCTTAATAGCTGGAGGAGGCCCTCTGTCAACTCACACACAATATCCATGCAGAGCCCATCTACTGAGTACAGGCCTTTTTGATGAGGGAAGAATCAATAAAAGCAAGAAATCCTTTTAATGGGCCCCTGCACTGTTCTCATTGATTGTCCACAGCACATTTAACATTTATAGAGAGCCTTGTATCTTCAAACAGACATTCAGTCCAGTATGACTATAATGAGAATTTTTTCTTAAAGAAATGTAAGATCCAAAATGCTTAAGATTAGGCAAGATTATGCAGTTCATCAAAGCTTGAAAAAGATTTTTTTTGTTCAGCGTTGGGCTTTTCCATCAAAAACTCTTCTCAAGAGACTTGATCAGACAATGAATATTACTACAGGATTACAATAGAACTAGATTAATGTTCTTATAATTTACCCCACATAATGTATCATGATCTAATAAGGGTTATGTTTAAATTAAAGTGTTTGTATTGGAATGTTGCCATGACCTAATCCATCCATATAGTAAAACCATATAATAAAATCTTATTTGTTGGAATCCGTTTTGTATCATGTTATATTGTGTTAATTTTGGAAGAATGTTGCATTACTAATACAAAAACTAAAAGTCATGCATGCGCTGGTTTAAGGTATCTCCGGACATTTTTCTCCCCGGCTCAGATGTGATAGGCTAACAGAGATGCACCTGCTCGCGATATATCAAAACACTCTTAAATATAGCAATATCCTTAATATTTGTCTTCACCTTTATATTGTATAGTGCAAGTCGTGTAAATCGCTTACGATATAAGATAGTTTAAGACTCTAAATAAACGTCAAGGAAAGCACACGTCCATTTTAAGATGCAGATTCGCAAAGCAGAGCGAATGACTGGTTGTCATTTGGTGTAGTCGACACAGAATATTCGCGTATTCCCAAAGTCATGTATTCGATATTTAAATGAGTTAATATTGGGATAAACATTACTATGGCTACTACAATTTAAAGATGGTTTGCATTTTAATCCACGTCATGACCGGCCAAAACCACTGACCACGGTCACTTCGTGCATGGCTTGCTTCGAATGATTTCGTCTTCAGTTTCCATGATTGTCATATTTTGACATCAGACCTTTTATCATCACAGAGCAGCTATTTCGTAATGCTGGTATCTGTTAATGTATAGTTTTAAAACGTCTAAACTCGGTATTTGATGCTTATTGTTGTATAAATAGCGATATGTTCATTAACGAGCAAAGAGAGATGCGAATGGCTTGCATAAAGGTCACTTTTATCCTAGACTGGGTGATTAAGCGACGAAATTCTCCTCCATAATATGTTTCTGGTGTCTAAATAAAAGCCAGCAGGAGATACATCCACCATCTTTACAGTAATAATAACAATAATAATAGCCACCTAGTTCCTTCTTATGTTCTGCAACAAATTTTCTTGTAATCCGGAGATTGATGGTATTGTATCCATGCGTCTTCTCAAAATAGCCGGATGTGTTTCTTGTTGCCTAAATCGCTCACTATACATCACAACATCCATACACCTCTTCGCATGGGCGTATCAGAATACAGAAAGCTGGAATATTCCCATTTGTCTTACACACAACCTAATTGCAGCGATAAGATGTATTCCTTCTTTCAGATGATATAGTTGGTCGGCCTGTCGTCTATGTCAATCGCTTTGTTTATTGCCCCCGTTTCCTTTCTCCCAGTACAAGAGGACGATCTATTCCATGGACCAAGCTGTCAGCTACTAAAGCTGACATTGTATCCAAATACACCGGCAGGAGGTGGACTTTAGGGAATGCTGGGAAATTGAGTTTGTATTGTGTACATAGTCGATATGATTTGTATTGTCACCATTAACGTTTTGAGTAATATAATAATATAAATAAAATTATATATTTAATTCTCTGACACTGATCATTTACTTCAGGTATGAACTTCTGTGATTGTAATCTTAATAGTTCCTTAAACCTTAACCTTTGGTTCTATTTAATATTTTTGTTATCATTTGAAAAACAACATAAACGTGTGGTGTGTAAAACTCTCTACAAAATCCCTCTCTACATTTATTTAACTGTTTATATATATGTACAACACAAGACAACAGCCTTGCACCATTTGGTTATACTGCCCCCTGCTGAGAATTAAGGTCACCTTAATTGGAGTTTTTCCTTTCTCTAGACTGCATTCAAACAGCCAATTTGTCAATAATATCTAAAAGACTGTTCTTTATATGTCCAAAGTCTGTGTTGTTAGGGATCAAGTCTGGGGTCAAAATGTATTTTTTTGTTTGTTTTCAAGGCCATTTAAAGACCTTTAAAACTTGTTTTATGGTGGTTAACCTTGGTGGAACTTGTGGCTTATTTAGGTTTTCATATGCATGCAAATTCAGTGAGATACTTTAAATGTTTTTGCTTATGCAAATACAAGCATCCGTTTTAAGTTTTAAGGCTGGTACATTTAATGGTGACTCTCCAGTTGAAGTGATAAACATAGAGAGACATTTGGAATACCATGTTGACATTCGGTTGCTACAAATGTTTACAATAATTAAATCAACATATTTTTTCATAGTAATTCCAACTACACTACTGATCAACAAAAAGAAATTGAAGGTCATCTAGCCATTCATCCTATAGTATGTGTGGGATATAAACAGAGGAATTAAACAGCATTGAGGTCTGTGTGTAATGTAAAGACAAGCTGAAGTGTGAATTTTTTCTCATATATGACAGTGCAGCACTAACATTTTAAGTGCACTGGCTTAAATATATTGTAGGCAAACCTGCAATTAGTTTACAACATTAAAACTTTGTTTGATGTGAGTTACAACATACAGGTATTTTTTCTTGGTGTAAGTGTTGACATAAATACCAGTTCTATATGTTGACTGTTAAATATTAATTAAAATAAATACATTAAAACAATTATTAATAAATATAATTATATATAATATATAATACTTATATTTGAAATTACAAAGTGTCCTAGATTGATATTTATTTGTACAAATGTGTTAAATTGCAGATTCAAAAGTTAAACTGATTATATTAAATTATAGAATTTAATATTCTTAAATAATAAATTATAGAAAACACGTGTCTTGTGGTTTAGTCGAGTGTGCTACAAAAAGTGGCCACAGGGCTGTGCAATACACTGCGCGAAAAAATCTACCTGCACTGTCTGCTTAATACTGTGTCCTACTATAGATCGAAGTGGCATCTAAATTTGCGTTATACGACTGAACTCACTACAGAAGGATTTCACTGACAACAGTTTATTTTCACTTTATAAAGACTTTATTGTGCATGCACATGTTCACAGTCTGCAAAAATTCATTAAAAAACAGGGAAAATATATGTAACTGCAGTCTGACGTCATGCAAGCGCTTCAGAGCACATTATCACATTACACTACCGTGCTGCATCAGCACAGCACAACACATTGTGTTTTACAGTCTATACAATTGTGTTGTCTTTACTAAAATCGATAGACATCGGTTAATGTGTTGATAGTCACGTTATTTCCTTGCTTTCCCATTCGGATGGTTGCAAAGTCAAGTAGTAGTAAACTGTTTTAATACTATTGGTTTCTTAAAAATGAAAACGTACGTTAACGTAGCAGACTGCTCACCGCGTTATATTGCGGAATTTGGTATCTTTCATGCATTACTACAGACGCCTGTGAATTCAGCCGTGCGCATGCGCAGTGACAAATACGTGTGAGAGTAGCAGCCGGGCGTCGTGGTTTCGGTTGGCTGGGAGGAAGAGGAATAACGAATGTGGGAGCCAAGAAGAATTCCTCGTTGGCGAACGGCATACAAAATTCACGGGAATTCTGAAACCTTTTCACGGACTACACATGTTTGCTTTGGACATTTAAGTTTTCTCCCACGTATCTCCTGGTCAGATAAGGTAAGAGACGTTAACCGGGAATAATTAGTTACTATCATGTTTAAATCAACAATGCGAAGTGGCGAGTAAACTCGGGAGCCCTTGAACAGCTTTCAGATTTTGTCATGTTTTCTTCATTACATGCATGGGTATACACTGGATAAATGCGATTTTTAGGCACTGTCCATTGCGAAGAATTTGGGATCGTTGTAATGTATGTTCATTAAGTGGAAAAACGTTAAATAAACGCGTTCGTCCTTCCTGATGAACCAGCACGCATGCGTCAGCACTTTGTAGTTTTTACTCACCTGAAGTCTGTCCCTGCAACAATAGTGAGACTACAAGTTACAAACAGTGGTGGTCTTGTTTTTAAGTTAAGGTTATTTCATAAATCGTATTAAAATGTTTGTCAGTAGTGAGGCCAGGTTGTCCTCGAAAAAAACAGTCAAAATGTTTCCCAGAAAAATATAAAAGTTAACTGAATCAGTCATTTGTTTGTTATTTGTTGTCATTTGTTTAGCTGTACATCAGCTTTTAGATATTAGAGTTCCTCGCAAAGTCATTGTTCCTGTACAAAGTAATTATTTTGTACATGATCTTGACTGATACAGAATAGAAAAAAACACTTACAGTATTTCTGATAATTGCAGAGAACGAATTAGTCAGAGAAAAAGTATTTTTATCCAGCTGCATAACTTTATTCTTTCTTAATTCTGCTTTAAATCTTGACACATATCATCTTTATAATCTTCATAACAACAGGTGGCTTATCTGGGTCATTATTGTATTATGCATTTTACCTGTTGTCATAAGTATTATTAGTTCTGGAGGTCATGGATTGTGTAAATGTATAATTAAAATAAACATATGTTCAGGGAGAGAGAGAGAGATGCTAGCACCAGCACCCAGTAAATGATACAAATGGGTCTCATATTAGGCATCCAGACTGTCATGCCTGACATTTAAAGATTTTACTTTGGCAGCTAGGAAGACTAATTCAATCATGTTAATATATCTGATATCAGTGGCTGTGGCCAAATTCAGTTCTTATGGTATGTGTAGCAGACAAAACTGAGGGGCTTTATGAGCAAATGCGAACATCAGTCATAGCTGCCGTTTAAACAAAAACAGTCACAGAGTTGAAGCCAATTCTTCTTTAAAGTAATAAATTAAGACAAAATGTATTTTTGTGAGGAGCTGAATGCTCTTGTAAATCTGAATAACTGCTTCCAGGTGTTAGGCTAAAGTCCAGTGTTCACTTGTGCCCTGTAAAGAAACAATGTATCTGTGTGAGAAGAAATACCTGGAGTTCTTGGGGAATTTTCAAGTTGTTTTCAGGTTGGAAACTTGTCTGTTCTTTAATAAAAATACAAAATTGTTCAGTGTTTTGACCCATAAACTTTGAAGTAAAAAAGTGTTAGTGGTTTGCATTTTTGAAATGTAGGTTAACAATGAGTTATAAATGACACGTATCACAAAACACCCTTTTAATGGGTCAATAATGTTGGTCAGAGAGGCATCTGATTCTTTAAAATGATCAGTATTCTGTGAGTAATTTAAATGTTCTGGACATTCATGACATCACTACCTGAGCTAAAAATATCCCTAAAGCTACTGAAGTTTCTTATTTCTCTCTCGCTCGCTCTCTTTCTCTCTCTCTCTCTCTCTCTCTCTCTCTTCTCTCTTGCCTCTCTTTCTCTCTCTCTCTCTCGGTCTTTCCTCTCTCCTTCTGCCTGTTTGGCCAGGGTAAATATAGCCTGTTTGGTTTTTTGCTGGAGGATAAACACAGATGTCGAAAAGGCCTGTTTGCCACTGTGAACTCAAGCCTGTGGATTTTTCTTAGAGATATAGAAAACATTAAAAAAAGTACAGTAATAACTTTCAGATCAATGCCATGCTATTATTAATGTAGTCATTGAGTCTGTCTGAATCCTCATTGACCTTATTGTCTGACTGGCATTTTTTTTAGTCATAGCTGATAGAGTTACTTTTAAGTGTATAATTAATTTGATAGCATGCAAGGTAGTTAAATATTGCGTTCGTTTTTAAATGCACATTAACTAGGGAGGTATTTGCATCATTAAATGAAAACTGGTCTTTCCGCTGGCAGCGAGCATTAGAAATGATAGCGTTTTAACACAACACTTTATAGGAAAGAGTAAGTTTAATATGTAGCCTAACGCTATAATATGTAATATGCTACTGAAAGGCAACAGGTAGTTCCGTCAATCTGTGTCACAACTTATTTCTTAAGAGAAAGGCTCATAAAGTGTCAACAGAAGTCAGCAAGCTGCCATGCTGTTTTTACACCTGTTTCACTTTAGCCTCTCCACCTGCTCTTCTCCAGAACCAGAGAGACCTGATTGACGAGAGAGATCCACAGAGGAGTGGAGCGCAGATCAAAACAGGGCTTTGATATTTCCGTCTTGTTTTAAAACAAGCCACATACGTAACTGAATTATAGATAGCTAAAACCTAGCGTTGTCATACGTAGCCTGTTCATTGGTAGAAAACAAATGGTTTGTTTTTACAAATTGGAAATGTGGCCAAAAAGTTCTTTTAAATTTGCTAGTCTTGGCCAATACCAATACCTCATGCTTTCCTAATGAATAAAACAATAAGCAATCATAGACTGTGCATTACAGTGATTTTATTACAGTGATTGTTTAAAGGTAAATTGGCTTTGCAACTGTGTGGTTGTAGGTGCGTTTATAGTCATTTTACCAGAGTTTCAAATGGAGCTATTAGTTTTATAAACTGCTTTTCATTATGTTCTGTAACATGAATAGCTTTTAACATCCAAGATGTCATTTGATTTCTTAAAAATCTAGCCTAGAACCATTTGTAAATGTGGGAGTTCTTGAGAGACTCAAGCTGGAAATTGACTTAACCAATAAGTGTCTCAAAAGGGAAAAGGCTCTTTGTTTTATAGAGGATCTCTATGAAATTAATGAGACCAGATGTTTCAGACCCACACAGTTGTGGAAGTAGGCCATTCATTGTCCTTGGAGATCTCCTTGTTCACAACTTTTTGTTCTTAAGGAATTTCCTATTGATCTGGCAGAGTAGTTTATTCGGCTGTCTCTGGAGGGGGGGGAGGAAGACAGACATCGAGAGGAAACTGTCGGAGCAAGTAGGGGATCATCAAGAGCATGTCAGCCGATACGCCGGGAGGAAATCTAGATGAATGGACGTAGACTGTCTAGTATGTCTCCACTACCATCGTGGTTCTTCTGTTCTGGTTTCTATATTAAAACCAGACACACATTGTGCAGTGTAGTTACATTGTAGATCACTTACGAATGGCCCTTCAGAACTAAATGAGATATGGACTTGATAGAGCTCAACCAGTGGTAAGTTGGTTGCATCTTTCTCCATCTGTCTCTCATTTAGAAAGTGTGGTGGCATTGTGCGTCACGCTGGTTGCACTGTTGGAGAAGAGGGTAACTCAGACAGGAAGTGAGTACGGGGAGGTGACAGACTCATGAATCACCCCCGCTTTGAAAAGATGGGTCAGGATCAAACGCAGTTTGTTAAATACCTCCTGTTGTCTAAGTAAATGTTAGAGGAAAAAATGCTTTTACTCCCATGTCCTCTGACGCACTCACATATTCCAAGAATTCTGTCCATTTTAGGAATGCAGAGCCTATTACAAAGTAAAACACTGTAAATTCTAGATGCTTCCTCTGAAAAGGCATTTTTTTGTCACATGGTTTGTAATGCCTAGTGTACCCACAAATATTTAGAGTTTAGTTAAAAAAGGTTGTGAGATTCTTTTTTACCGTAAAGCATTGGCAGTATTGTATTTAAACATTTTGACTTGCCAACTAATTATTTCTCAGAAAGCATTCGCTTGCCTCCTTCGAGAGCCGTAATGTGGTCAGAGCTGAAGGGCCGCACTTTTTCCACCCTGCGTAGTCTGCGCACACCCACACGCATATGCCTACATTGGTTTATGTAGCCTACACACATTCCTACATTCACTCCGTCTTCATACTGCATTGAAGTATACTGCAACTGCACACCAGTTTTGACATCATTTTTAAAGTACTGCCACATTAGCAAGGTCGTAACCACAACATACCGTGCCTCCTCTATAGTCAGATTAGCGGTCTGCTGATATGGAATAGCCATTAGGTTAATTCATAAATAATTGCATTTGGTCCCCTCAATCCTGAATGTCTCTGAATCTTTTGACTATTATGCTTAGGATCTCTATTGTGTTAAAAAATTGCCCATCGAAGATTGTAGTAACCTCTCGATTACTGTTTGCTGCAACATTATCTTCTGATTCATCCAGAAGATTCATGGGGACCTCTAAACAATATTAGGTAGATTTACCTGTTCCTTGTTTTTAATTATATCCCAAAGTGTTCCTGCCGACAGCTGTGGATGGGCTCTTTCTCTTTATATTTCTAGCCTTTCATGTACCATGACTGTGCACAGACCAAACTGAACAAATATAACTTCTATTGAGCTGTATTATAACCCCTGCATGAACATAACAAAGCCGCTTCCAGAACCGCTTCAAAGAGTTGACGTCTGTGCACTGAAAAGCACATCAACTAGTTAAACTCATAAATGTCTGTTTCGGCTGTGCAGAGCCTCCCTCCTTCTGTAAGCACACTAGTTGTGCCTCAGACAATATTGTCTCCAAAATGCAGGAGCGCCAAGGTTGAGGTTAATACTGACGCTTGTGCCAAAAGCTTTAAGGGATGCTTTTTCTCGCCACTGTGACAGACTGAAATTTCTTTACAGGAAGTCTTGTATACATGTGTTCATTTGCACAAGCGATGTGGGTTTGTCCAGGACTGTGTTTGTTCTTTGTAACATTTCATAGCTGGAATCCAACAACTGTAAAGTCATTGTTTTAATTGTAATTACAGTATAGCATGTGATCAATCCCAGAATGCCATTTAGTTAGTTTTCAGCATCCCTTTTTCCATTACAAGATCAGATTCAGTAAATGGGGCATAAAGCCTTATGTTTTTGTATTATTGCATTAACCAATTGCTTGCAGGTTGTGTCACAGATCACCTATAAGCAACTGTGTATAAACTCCACAGAAAGTTCTGCAGATTTCTACAGAATTAAAACATCTTTGATTCAAATGCATCTTTCGCCCCTTTGTGTTCATCCATTAAAGCTGCTAACTTTCTCTCTACCACCATCTCTGTTTAAAACATAACATTGCAGGTTACTTTTACGTACTTTTCATAACATTTGTTAAAGTTAAATTAAGCCAAGCTGCCATTATTTTAAATTATAAATCATTATTATAAACTTTTTGTTGTTTGGAATCAGGGTAAGTTACGGAGATCATGCAGAGAGATCATTTTTAACCCAAAAAATGGAAGGATTGCAGTTTTAAGTGTTTAATTATGCTACTAAAAAGTGTTTAATAACAAATTTAATAATGCTTCAAGTTACCAGTAAGTTGTAGTGCTCCCTGCTCTGTTTAACTCTGCATTTAATCGTATTTTAGTGAATTCCAATCCATAGAATTCCTCAGAATGTTTGAATTCCTTTTGTTTGAGCCTGTACTGCTTACAGACAGTAATTATTAGTTCACACAATTACCAATTGTGCAAACGTTTCACATTTTGTTCTTGGAGTCTTACACAGTCTTATATGTTGATAATTGTTGAACACTGGCTTTATTCATTGGAATATTAGAGGGTAAAGTCTACTTAAGCTGTGTCAACTGCAGCTATGCCCTGCTGTCGATAACCATCAAAAATATTATTGACTTCTCCCTCAGTTTGTTAAAATGAAAGATGTGCATACAGTAATAAACTTAGAATAGAATCCAAGCAGGCAACCATGTCCATACAAAGTTATAGCTACGTTTTGAACTCTGCTAATAAACCTGTTTACTTTTGCTTATTATAAATAAGAACATACCCGAAAACTGTTTGTATTACTGTGAACACATCTATGGGATATAGAGCTTAACACAGTATACTAACTAGATGTGACACACTGAGTTTTCAAGGTGAATTTGCCTGTCTACACTGAAGGTGAAAACGATGTGTTACAATCATGAATCAGGGCATATTTGATGTTTAATATAATGTTATGTGGAAT
>JAZGTK010016527.1:0-12685 GCA_036877625.1 Ambastaia sidthimunki
CACACACACACACACACAGCTCTGGTCAGATATGTAGAAAGGCAAACATTTGATTTTGGAGGGACACATCTGTTTACGCAGCCTATTAAATGACAATGAGGGGCATCGTTAGCTGGCAGCCACACTAATGAACCCGCCATCACTCCCTCGAAATGCCACGCCAGCAATATTCCCGCAAAACTATACAGAACTGAAGAGCTTCCACTTATTTGTTGTGTCTGTGTAAAATTCATTCTGTCGGTCTGGGAACGTCGTACGATCATTTTTGTTTGTTTTACATTTTTAATTCTGTGATTGGTTGGGCGGTCTGAAATACTTACAATGACAACAAAATTATCAGTGAGCACTTTTAAGCTCCAACAAGCACAACCAAATAAAGCAACCATACACCTTTAACATGTTATGTATAACTTGCACACCACATTCAAGTATTCCTAAGGCTGCAATCTGTAACTTCTTTGAGTTAAAAATGAGGCAAGTTTGGCTTCGTTTAACTTTAACACACATAAAGAAAAGTATGCAAAGTATTTCTGGTTTCAAACAGAGATGGCGATAGAGAGTCGAATGTTATGGATTGCAGCTTTAGGTCAAACGAGACGTGATGCAACAGCCACAGATGTCCATCCTACGAACACATAAATACGCACAAGAATTTAAAAACAGACAGCCAGCGCTCTCTACATCACTCCAGTCGTACACGGACGATTTATCCGAGCAGCCAAAACAACTCATCCCAAGTGTTTAGGGATTTTGTGGCAGAAGCAGGAAGCGTTTTTCCAGTCACACTGATGAATGTACAGCGCCAGGATTATCAGAGCAGAATTGTGCTAAGGTGTGTAAAATCGAGCTCTGGAGTCTTTGTTTCTCATTTTGTGAAGCACAGCTGTAGAATATTCACCCGAGGTTTGTTCAGAAAGAGACAGAGGAAAAGAGATATAAACAGACTGATAAAAGATGAGACTGAAATATGCTCGAGCGTTTGAGTGTGTACGAGCTGCAGCCTCTCAAAACATGGCGAAAAATTTGCCGCTTTATCGTCCGCTTCTAACAGCAAACGGCTCGATCTCGGGCGCAATTATTCTCACACCGCGCCTCAGTGCGAGACCTTGACCGCTGTCCTTCCATTCTGGCACGACTGCAGCCCTTTTCACGGTAGACGGAGAGAAAGGAACGAGGGATAAAGAGACTTTTAGCTGCGTGTTCATCACCTCTGAGCTGAAGGACAGTGTTGAAAAGTCTTACAGGGGGTGTGAAGACAGACAGACTGCAGAGGATTAGAGTCTGTCTGTCTCCACTGCTGTCCTCTGACATCTACTGCCATCTCTCTGTCTGTCTCTCTCTCTCTCAGATGAGACACAGAGCTGTGATATTGTCTTGTGCTCTGGTGGAAGGGACGTGACCATCTTTTTACTTTGTGTTCGGTACAACTATTTCTCCATTACATTTCGTTATTTTAAAAGGGGATTTATAAGGCCATTTTAAAGACCATTTATTTATAGACAGAAGTAGACAGACAGAAATGTCACTGGAGCGAAAATGAAACATACAAAATATATGTAATATATAATCATATTTATGTTACATATTCATGCTACGTTACATTTTCACTGGTTTTAGTAATAATATAATTTGGGTAGCAGTTTACTATAAGGCTCCATTGTTGACATTAGTTTACTACACTAGTTAACATAAACCAACAATGAGCAACATATCAGCATCTATTAACCTAGTTGATGTTAATCTCAACATTAACTAATACGTTTTAAATCAAAAGCTGTATCTGAAATGATTATTAGCACTAGTTCTAATAAATGATTATTAGAACTACATTAATAAAGTTGAATAATTGCCATTAAAAAAAAAGATATTGTTAATTTATGTTAGCTAATGCATTAACTATTGTTAACGAATAGAACCAAATAGTAAAATGTTACCATAATTGTGGTGAAAACGTTAAAATTAAATAAAAAAATAAACTTCTCTGTGGTCTTAAACTTCTGGACGACACTGTTTAAATCAGCACTAAACTGACCATGAGCCACATTGATCTCCAGACATCAGTATCGACCAATAAAAACACATGACAGTCAACCAATGATGAATAATGAACACCAACACTCGATATGTCTGAAGTGGCTACACTAATACTTCAGCCATCACTGCATTTCCATCCCTCCAGTTTCCTCTGTTTCTTTTTTGGAGAAAAAAAAACATTAATTTAAACATTATCTTCAAAAACTAGTTTAAACATCTTTCTCTGCCTTCCTATTACCATTCGACCGCTTCATTCGTGAGGAAGCCGCGGTTTCGTCAGTAATTGCAGTGAGGCTATTAAAACTGTGACCTCACGACATCCCGTTTAGCTGAAGATTCCATTGGAGGGAAAAAAATTAAACGAGGACGAGACGGATAAACAAAAAGACAATCACATATATTCCAATCGGCGAGTTAACAAAAGCGAAACACATCTGCGGGCAGCTATTGTTGCTGTGCTATTGTGGGGTTTCTCTTTGAAAAGCGCTCAGGGTCTTTAATGGAAATAGCTGGTGCTCTTTGGTATTGTTTGGCTCTCTGCGTTTACCAACTACATGTTTAATGGCAGCTGGTCTCATTTCCGACCTCGTTGCTCTTTCGTAAAGGATTTGAGAATAATACCGTCTTTTACCCACAAGGGGCCAAAGCTAATGCTACACAGAAACTCTTTTCCCATATTTTGACCCTTCTTTTCTCTAGAACAGAGTTTGGGCTCTCCAGAGAGCTCCGATTCCTCAAAACTCCTGCCCTCTGTTCCCATAGATTCAGACTGTATGCCCTGCGGGAATATTTACAAGAGCGCCCAGGCATGGGGCATCAGGGACGAGCGAAACAGAAGAGAACGAGAGACAATGTGGATCAAAGGTCAGCAAGTGTATTTGTGAGATGTTATGATCTCTATTTACAAAAAAACGCATAAGGCGGCACAGAAGAAAAAAATAGATTTTTTGTTTAATCGGAGGCTAACTTGACATTTCGGAATGCTCTGTGTTGGTGACACGGACGATTTGGGATCACCTGCAAACTGTTTTTGACTGGAGGTTGTGAAGTAGATTAAAAAAGCTTAGCCAACGAAAGAAAGATCACTGTGACTTATCAGGCTGTTCTGAGGATGTCACAGACAGCGATCTGAGGAGTCAGTTACTGAGACAGCGAGAGCGTCACAACGTTCATGAGGACAGGAAGTGCTTTGGGGGATGTGGGGGGGTGTATTCGAGCGAGAAAGAGAAAGCGAAATGGAGAGAGAGAATAAAGGGCAACACACATCCGCATGCCTTCAAATACAGCCACGTGCACGCTCACCTTAAATGTGACCGATATGGATTAAAAGGCAAATCTCAGGTTGAAAGATTAATACCATCCACTTCATTTCCACAACCTGCCCATCTCTGAGCACTGAAAGCCACTTCTACAGCATAAAAGACACCCTGCTTCTCCTCGGCCTCCTCATTCAGCCCACACAAAGGCCACTCAAGGCTGAGAATCTCTCTCATGGCTTTCAGGTGCTGCTATACCAGTGAACGATTCTGCATAAAGCTGCTCGCTTTTTCTCTTCATGTCTCGCTCTTGTTCTCCTTCAGTCTGTCTCTTGCTCTTTTTGTCTGCTCTGCTCTTTCTCGGGCTGTGTGTTAAACCAGTGCTCAGCTTTATAATGTCCTCTGCTCTCATGAGAGGCCTCGCTGGTAAAGCCAGTAAGAGAGATGGGGATCAGAGCAGGATAAAGCCAATGGCCCATTCTGCCCAGAGCCCGTGCTCTTCTCCCTCTCTTCATTTCTATCCTCCCCATCCTCCTCTCTCTCCTCTTTCCAACTTTTTTGGTCCTCCTCTCTCCATTACCCCTACCTCTCCCTTCCTTCCTCTCTCATTTCTCATCTTCTCCTCCTTATTTCTCCTCTTCCTCCTTCCCTTACCAGCTCTCTCCTCTGTTTTTACTCTTTTTATTTTTTTCTCCTCTCCCAATTACCATTGCATCTCCATTACTCTCCTTCCCTCATTTCTCATCTCCTCCTCTCTCTTCTCCTCATTTACCATCTCCTTTCCTCATCTCCTCCTCTACCTAAATCTCTCTCTTCCTCTTTTGTTTTCACTCCTTTTATCCTTATTTCTCCTCTTGTCTCCTCATTTCTAATCTCCTCCTCATTTTTCTCCTCCTCTCTCCTCTCCTTAAACCTTTTTTTTATTTCTATTTTCCTGTCCTCCTTTCTTCTTTGTTCTCCTCTTTTTATGTTTATTTCTCCTCTCGCTGCTACCCTTATCCCTGCTACTCCCCCTCATTTCCTCTCCTCATTTTTCCTCCTCTCGTGTCCTCTATCAGCTACAGTAACTCATTCCAAGATCCGCAACACACCTTAGGCAAAGCAAAACAAAAACAACAAAACAAAACCACAGTAACGTTCCACTAGGCTCATTCCTTTCAGAGAAAAACTTTCACAAATAGAGGCACAGAAACATTGCTCTGATGGGCAATAACCTAAAGTCCAGTATATCATAAGTCTGAAGGTATTGTGGGGTCCTGCTCAGGCCTGCGGGTATAAAGTTACACAACCAAGAAACATTCTATTCTGTGCGTCCAATGGTAAATGTCGGTCTAATCAAATAGACTCGATGGATTGGCTACAGTGGAAATCGTTGCTCTTTTATTGGACCGCATTAGCCATGACCTTCAGGGCTTAAATGAAACGTCCTTGAAGATATAAAGCTATAATGTAACATACAGCACTGGGACTTCCTGTGTGGAAAACCTTCATGTGATCTGCTCAAAACAACAAACATCTACTTTCAGAGTAAATGAAGGGCATTTGTAATAATAGCAAACATGCAGACAAACAAATGTTCATCATATGCTAACAAAAAACATAAACAAGCTCTTACCTCTATGTCTATTTGTAGTTTTATCAAACATAAGCATAGCGTCTTCTACCTGTAAAAAAGCAGAGAGAAGGTTTAGTGCACTACTAGTTAAAGCTGGAGTAATAATTAAAAAAGTAACATGTCAAGTAAATGGGGCGACGCAATGCACATTAAAATTCACATTGTTTCTAAAATATATTCAGCATTATGAAAGTTATATCCAATATTTTAAATATTTCACTTTAACAGCATTTAAACCCAGTTATTTTTGCAATAGTGTCCCCACAAAATGTAGTTTTAAACAACTTTACAGCTCAAACCATTTACATTTTCAAAGAAAATAAAAATACAAGCTTCACATTATTGCATCAAAATCTTGTAAACGCATACCTAGCTTACAACCAACGTTCTCAGAACATTCTCTAAAAGTTGTCTCAGTTATCAAAAAACAGCGTTTCTAATGCTTTTTTAAAAACTGATGGACAATATCAGAATAATTTTGTGTGGCTTTTTTGTGGCCAAAAACGTAATCGATAGACTGAATGCTGAACAGTGCTTTAACACACAAATCTGACACCTGCTCATGGTCATGTTCTGTGAAGAATGATATTCCTGGACCGGCCCAAGGGTACCATCACGTCTGACCCTGACAGAGACCCGCTCATCCTTGAGGAAAAACCCAGTCTGCAAGGACTCGTCTCCGAGAGCAACCAGCCATCACACACTGACACGCTTATGTTTAATATATACACCCCACTGTCTGTCCTTTCCTGGCATAGACATGCACACATGCTAATAAACTCACTGCGGCTTCAAACACACACAAACATGGACCAACATGCCCCACAAAGGTCTCCAAGATTAGCCTCAAAGCAGAGGTGGATGGAAAAACACCTTCCTCTCACAAAAGAAGCCATCAGTCACTCTGCCCCATAGAGAACAATGGAGCTGCGAGCTTTAGAGTTTCTCATCACCCTCAATCACTTCCAATAAAGATCACACTGACTGCCTCTCTCACCCGGCTGAGAGAAATCTGTTATCCCTGCTATCACTCAACGCATATTTATTCTCCTCTACAAGTGCAGCTCTCGTTCTCAGGAACATGTTTCATAAATGAACAGCAAGCACACGAGGTTATCTGAAAGTACTTCTTTAGTAAGATAGCGTTTTTTCTATTTGTGCTAAAATGGAGTACTGAGTATGGGTGAGTGAAATGTGTGTGTGTGTGTGTGTGAAATGTTTGTGTGTGTGTGTGTGAGTGTGTGTGTGTGTGTGTGTGTGTGTGTGAGTGTGTGAAATGTGTGTGTGTGTGTGAGTGTGTGAAATGTGTGTGTGTGAGTGTGTGTGTGAAATGTGTGTGTGTGTGTGTGTGAGTGTGTGAAGTGTGTGTGTGTGTATGTGTGTGAGAGTGAGTGTGTGTGTGCGTGTGTGTGTGCATACACATCTCTATTTTTCAGTCTTTTGACAGTATTCCATTGGCTACAGTATATATTAAATCTCAACACATATGTATTGTGTAACTCAATTTAATTTATCAATTTAAGTAACATACTATATACTATATAAAAACAACAAATACAATTACAGTATAGACATTAATCTGAGTCTGGACACAAAAACAAGGTTGCGATGGGTAAAAATGCATTTTGCTCAAAACCTCACGATGAATTAAGACTGTATGGTCACATCTCATTTCCAAAACCCATGTCCTCCTGTCCACATTTTGGAAAGACATTTCCAGCATTTTGCTAGTTAAACGATACATCAACAACACAGTTAATAAATTGTCACGACAGCCACATTTTTAATTGCATTAAATTAAAAACTTAAATAAATTAAATAAAATACTTATCCTGCATCTATTGACAGCGTTTTTTAATTTCGACTCTTAGCTGTCTGCTTAGGTTCTCAGTACATCAACAACATAATGTAGCATGTGCTCAATACATCACAGAAGCCTTCGTATTGAGACTGTTCATGTGACTATAAATGCAAATATAAAATAATTCTTCAGAGAAACAACTAACATTAACCAACTGTTACTACAAACTGTGTAATATTGTAAAGCAGGAATATAAACCATGTGTGATTCTGTGGTCCCTGCTGTTGGACGCTAGTATAGACGCTAGTATAGATGCTAGTATAGACGCTAGTATACGCCAGAAACTGCATCTAACTCTGTCCAGACAGAGAACCGACTTCTAGCTGGTGATGCTGCAAAGCATGATGGGAAGAGACAGCCTTCATATCAGCCTCACATGTAACTGTCTCTCCTCATAACCAGTCTCTCTCTCTCTCTCTCTTACAGTGAAAACCTGTGTCACCTGTCTTCAAGTCAACTCAAGCCTCAGAGATATTACTTCTCAGCTGTAGCAAAAGACTGAATCTGTCTCCTGCATTGCTTTGTCACTCTGATGGTGAGGCAGTGCATCGAGATCCTGTTGGAACAGATTCCTGAAATAAAAGTTAGAGATGATTTGATCTAAATGTATATTGCCATTATTTTTCTAAATATTGTGAATGAGATTTGAACCGTGATATAAACACTTAGCAGCTGTCACTCAGATAACAAGGCTAAAAGAACAACTGGCTCTTACATACGCCAAACTACAATTAATTGATGCATTTTGTCTCCAAAGTCGGGCATGTTTTGGCCAAACTGTAGACAGGGATATTTACAAATGCTTTTTACGAGACAAACAAACCACTCTTCTTTACATTCATATTGTATCTGATCAATGAGACACAGTTTTTAGCCACTGCTGGTAATTTCAAAGTGACCAAATATCATCTGATCACAATATCTGATAACAACAATATACAAATACAACTTCAACATCGTTTCACATATTATTTTCTTAAACCCGATGACCTAATGCACAAAAAATGTAAACGCCTCACTGCCGGTTTAGCTTTGCTACTTTCAAACTATCCAGGTCCATTCATGCTTTTCAATAGGGGACGTTCATTTCAGGATGGATTCTACCTGCCTGTGGCCATCAGATTGTCAGATAAGAAGCTCTGGAGGGCACACAGAGACACACACACACATATAGACGCAGCACAAAGGTGAACGTGGCCTCACACCCGTTTTGTGCCTAATCTTAGTCCACTCGTCCTCTCCTGCTTCTGTGAGAGAAAAGACTGAGGAGAATAGCTGTCTCTTCAGAATGTGAGGGGGCCGGGCGGCCCCCACAGATAACAGTCCTGCTTTTATATTCGCTTAGAAAGATGAGGTAAAAAGGAGTGACTAGATTCAAGAAAGAGTCTTGAAAACTCTTCTTAGAAATCTTACTATCTAGCACGGCGGCAGGAGAACAGAAGGGCATTCGGAATTCTCTTAAAAGAAGTCCGGCCCAAAGAGATCTCATCACAAATGAGATCTCTTTAATATCTCGATTGTTTCTCCCACACAGTAAAGTGGTTGCGAAGATAGTCAATGAAGACTTTTGCTTAAGTTTTAGTGCTTCTTAACTTTTTCTTTTTCCAGGGGAAAGAAGATCTCAGCAAGGTCTCAAACTGTGCCAAGAAACCAAAGTCTGCAATTAAAAATCAGAGATTACAACATGAACACACATTTAGTTTAATGTTTTCTGTACTGTGCTCAACGTTCGCTTTCTATTAAACTTGCTTAATAGAAACAAAAACAGGGATGAACGAGACAACTGTTGACACAAAACATTTAAAATGTAAATGAAACGAAGCTTACAGCTCAGCTGAATCTCCTGAGCTGTGACAGAGCGATATAATTTTCATTCGGGGTGACGGAAGGTTTCAGAGAATCTGGAAGGCTAATGGTGCTTGTATATGTGACTGCGCTGAATTCAAAACGGCCCTGACCTTTACTTGTTAGCTCTTGTGCCTGTGCCCGGGACTCTGAGGGGCTGTGGGGTGGCGAGACCCTGGGCTCGCCCGGCGCCGATCGATGCGAAACAAGCCACCGCTGAAAGTGGCCTTAAAGCGCTCTGATGTGGTGGGGAATTAATTAGCCAACCGTAGCGTTTGGAGAGATGTGGCGGCACACGGCGCAGGATGGTAAATTGCACAAATTCTCCCCGGGCTCAGGGGGACGGTGCCATTAAAAGCCCCCGTGGCACACCCTAGGTGGTTGCGCTACTTTGCCATTAAACACCATTACTGTTAATTGACTGAACAAGTGGCCTTTTTACTGCCCGTCCTTAGCTTGGTCAGTGGCTAATACGCGCTGTGCACCCAGTACAATGAGTAAATGCCACGGTAATGCCTGTTTTATGACAGGCACGGAAGGGGCAGGTCCTGTCTGAGCGTCGATAAAACCGTGTTTAAATGTAGTTTGTGAAAGCGAACTGTAGCTCGCCTTGAGATTTATGCTTCTTATTAGCAGGGGCCGTGCATTCGGCCTTCTGAGGCACATCTCTTTATGGGCTTTTATAGCGCGAGCGTTATGAGGAAAAGTATACAGGCGTCTCGTATTATAACAACACACAGCTGGAGAGGAACCGGGGGCCAACATCTGCCTCGCACCATCCTTGAAAAAGAAAACAGGCGAAAAGGAAAAGTGCGTCAATCCAACTTTTTGGAAAGTTGTTCGCTGGCGTAAAACCTGACGCAATCTCGACCGTCGCGACAGCTGTGCAGGGCCGCTTGACAACACGTTTTCATTTAAGTCAGAAATATAATTGGAATGTCTGTGGGGCCATTTTTTTATTAACTGTGGAAGGTATCTGCGGGAGGACGGGAGGGAATACAAGCCAGCGGATGCGCAGTCAGACAGAGGGAGATTGTGTTTACATGCAGGTGAGGGATGGAGAGAAGCAATCCAACACTTGGTTAAATTCACTCAGCCACCAGGGAGTGGAATCTACCAACTGCCATATCAGCCCTCGCTAAATCCCTCTCAGAAAGAAAAACAGACTCCACCTCTCTCCTCGTGTCAGACGCGAGCTTACGTGCATGTCACGTCATGTCAGAAATCTGCAAAACACATGCTGCAAAAATGTTTAATCAGACACACTGAATTATTTATCAGAGGACAAAAGCATTGGCAGGTTTTGCCACTAAAAGCATTTTACAGAAAGCAGAGAAGAACAATTTAAACAGACAGAATTTTCAGTCAGTGTTTCATACAGAACTCCAGAACTAACCCATGAACCCACCCTATAATATATATCTATACAGTCACACACACACACCTCCCCTATATCTCCCCTATATATATATATATATATGTATATATACACACACACATACTGTATATACTGTATGTTCTAGTATATACTGTAGTTATATACTATACATATATATATATATATATATATATATTCTATACTGCATAACAGCAGTGCAGAAAATGTACTAAAAACAGTGTTGTCACATATGTTTGCTTATATATTCCTGGGAAGAACCTCATGTTACGCATCCTGTCCAACCAACAGCATTTCCAAAACCTGTTTTACATCTTAAGTTGCCGCAAACACAAACAGCCTCACATGTTGACAAAACACGGGGCCAAAAACAGAAAGCCAGACACAACAGTCTAAGTAAATGTCTTCGCAGACACGGGCCACACAGGTGGACCAATAACGCGATGAGCTCACAAAGAGACCTCACCTCATCTCAGCCTCATCACGCGCATACACGTGTTTACATGCATGTGATCGAGCAAACAGAGCCGTCGATAAAAAATAAACAGTGGCGGACGAGGAAATGGATATTCAAAGGCAGGTCTCATTTAGTACCGCGGCTGGGTGGAAGGGGAGACGTTTATTTGCATAACGGAATTGGAAGTGACTGTCGGCGTCTACCGCGAACCCTCAAGCGCATGTCTGCGTTTTTTTCCCTCACACTTGTTTCTTTTACACACTCTCTTTCTGTCACTGGAAAAATCAATGCTGACGGAGCAAAGCTCTCTTTTTCTCTCAAGGACGACGGATCAAATTTCGCCAGCTCTAATTTTGGGGAGTTACTTGCTTTTTCTTGCGATCTGGACGGTAAATGAGCGATAGCTCGGGGCGATGTCCTGCACGCACGCCTCATTTGCTTTAAGCACTGGTGATTAAATGCAGCTCTGGGCAATACTCTGCTTGACAGAAAAAAAATGCAGTTAATGTAAACCAGATCCAAACACAATAAACAGAAAAAATGTCCTTAACAATAAAGATGCTCTCCAGAAAATAGACAAGTTAAGAGTTCGGGGGCAAAACGTTTCACAACATAAAAAACACTAAGGGATGATTTCACTAAATTACTTTGTGGATTAGCAATACTGTGAGTAGAATAGCACTCAGAACAAACCTGCAAATTCAGGACATGCAGCATGCATATTGTGCATTACAACATGCATATTGTGCATTACAACATGCATATTGTGCATTACAACATGCATATTGTGCATTACAGCATGCATATTTTGCATTACAGCATTCACAGATAGTTTTGCACCATCATCTCATTTGCATCATTCTTTTAGTGAATGCAGAGTTTAAACAATCATATCAATGGCCACGCTTCTCAGCTAACAATTTTAGATTGTAAGAACATCTCCCTAACATTTCCACCTAGTAACAATAACATTAAATCTCATTTTGAAAGTTCTAGTTAAGTTCAAAACATCCATTTTATTACCATGAATGTTTGATTATGAGACATTAAATTTTTAATTCTGAAATGTTTTTAAACTACTTAAGAATAATTTTTTTACAGGATATATAACTTCTAAGTGTTCTACAAATGTTACCGCAAGACAATCTTTCATAACCTTGACAGAACTTTTAAATGACACTAGCCAATGTTCTCAGAACGTTTCCTGCTAGCTGGGAATTTCCCCCCTTAATGCCACAGAGAATTTATTCCAGTCATGTTTTAGAAAAATTACACTGAGAACAGTCTGTCATCTATTTAACATTCCCCCCATAAACAGAGATTACCACAAACGTTAAAAATGTCAACAATCTGTCCTTGTTCCTGACACTGCCACTTAAACTGTGCAAACATTTAGACATCCAGACACCACAAGCTGTTTAAGATCGAAGTCCTTGTGAAAACTGCCTCAGAGGAGACATTTTTTCTCCTTTCTAAGAACTGGGCATTTGTGGTTAAGGTTTACCAATTCATAATTGATGAGAATAGCTACTCTGATATATCAGAAGTCCTTCTCACAGGTCTAAACCTACTATTTATTTCCTTTTGATGTCAAATGTCTACACCTGCAGCTCTGATAACTCAATTCAGAGTGATGCCTGATACAAAATGCTGTGCGAATGGGGAACATATATATTTGACAAACAACAGGCCCTTTATGATGTGGGGGTTCACTGCGCTGTTTTGCTGGGTGGATAAGCAGTGATTTCTGTTCCAACGGCGCCAAAGCTCTCCGCTCATGCGGCAAATCTGTTTTTAGCGACTCCCGGCTCTGTGGACATCTACATGAAAGCCAAAACACCAACACAAAGACAAGGTAAAACCAACAATCGGCCGTGTGGACTTCACTCGTCGTGGCAGATTACCCCGCGCGGTTATCGACTCATCGCCGTTGTCATGCCGACGAGGCGTGATGTAAATGTATGTAAATCCACGCTCTTAACTGACAGCCTAAAGATGAGGAATAGATGAGATTAGGTGTAGAGGATCCCTCCATCATCACCACCCCCCCGATAAGCTCATTATGCCCTTAAAAGGTTTAATTATCAGAGTCGTTGCGTATGAACATTGCGCACAGCGTTCAGTACTGAAATCCCGTGTTAATCCTGGCATGCGGCAACAACATCAGCGAACACAAGACACAATCACAATTCATTTACTGTAAAGACATTCAGTACTGCAG